>BMAO01032156.1:0-16189 GCA_019973975.1 Trichonephila clavata
AACCCCGTGGGAAAAGGAAAAGATCACTAGGGCACCTCGGGATTGTGACACCCGTACTCACCTAAAGAAGGTGAGCCCCTGAGGGGAAGGGGGGGTGCTTTAATCGAAAGTTTAAGAACTGCAAAAGCAATTCGTAGGTTATTGGTGATGGGCCTCATGATTGGAACCTGGGTTAAATGAGGATTACACTTGAGCTGGTACCCTACTCTCCGAATTTCAGCACCTCGCTATAGCCTCAACAGATTTTACATGCATAAGCCTCTCTTCACGGTTCTCTAATACTCGATCATTCGACTTAATAACACTAGCCATGAGTTCATGATTCTAACCCCTTGTCTACCAAGGACATTGTAATAATCATAGGTGAGCGGATATTCTAGTAATCGTTAAAATAATGTAATATACACTCTCTATATTCAAATAAATAGAGTTTACTTCAGTTTCTTTAACATCACCACTCTCTTCTTCTCTCTCTAACTCAAATACATTAAACCCTATTAGTATCCAATGACATTTTGACATATCTTTTGTTTATATCTTCCCCCCCCCAAAAAAAAACATGACGGAAAAAATTGTACTTTTCGCTACGTCAAGCTATATTTTCTCTGTTAATGGACTTTTGTTTTATTGTGATCATTGACACTGACAGAGAGAGGGAAAAGGCTTGTCTTTAGATTATCTTTATTCTTGAAATATTAGGGTCCTAAAAAACACACGCAGCAAGTAGAAGTAACTTCTTGCTATAGAATATAAATGTTAGTAAAATAAGTAATGAGAAATATACATAACGAAGAGAATGTACTTTTCATCTAAAAATCATTAATCTACTATTCTTTCATGAAGAATAGATATTAAATAATAAAAAATATTCATTAATTTCATCTAATATTTTCATCACACAATATTTTAAGATTGTCCAAGAAAACTAATTTTAATATTTTATGTATTTAAACTATTATATGAAAAATTTTAATAAAATCCATTTACTAAAAACAAATTTATGTATACTATATTCAAAAGTAATTCTGCTCAGAAATTAGAGAAAAAAAATTCAAAATTATTTGGTGATATTTTAACAGATTGCAGATGGATACATGCAAACATACATACAAAACAAATATACAGTGAATTTACAATTGAAACATTTTTGGAAATAGAGTTAAAAGACTAAATTTTCCTTTGATAAAAAATGTCTATTATTGAATCATGTCATTTCGATAATGTCAATTTTGGATTCTTGCAGTACAAAAACTAATTGAAAAGATTTGTACAAAATGCATTTAATTGTATCAGATAAATTTCATTTTATGGAATTAAGTATTGATCTTTTGAAATGGCAATTATTTAAGAGCCTCACATATATTATATAAAATTTATTAATTATTTAATTCTACTTATAATAAATGATATTTAATTTTCAGCTAATATAATGCAAAATTTTGGATTTTTTCACGGCTTTTTTGTATAGTCTCAGAAATTATTTAAAATTTCTTCTGCCGTTCTATTTTTCTAAGAAATACTCATGCACAGAAATTTACCGAAATGTAATATCATTGATGTATGGTGATGAATCAGAGATCCCAAAGATGCCGTAGGAGCAAAACTACTCTGAAACACACGAGTTCTATTTTTTAAAAAAATTTTATTTCTTCTTAATCAAAATATAGGAAAATAATGATATGATAGTAGCTATTTAACTAAAGAATACAAAACCTACCGAACGGACAAGATGTTACTGTGAAGCTATTTTAAAGAAATCATACTTGCTGTCTTCTAGTGAATTCATCCCAGAATTTTTTCACTATGTGATTATTATGCATGTTTCGTTATAGTAACCTCTACCAAGGCTTCAACACATATATTGATTATTCCTTTTTCACATTTCTTGTTTTAGTTTTGCTTAAAAAAATGCTTGTTTGCGAATATTACGATTTTCACAAGGTGAAATTCTCCAATTAAATAACGTAAGGAAGGAACTCAAGGAGGTTAGGTTAAGAGAAGTAAACATGAAAACCAGCCACAATATGAAGTAGAAAATGTATGCATATATATTTAATATATAAGATACGTTTCAGGTACAAAATTAGTGATATTTTATTTCGAGCATTATAATATTAAAAAGCATTTATTTCGATCATATGTGCACAGTTTATTTCTTTTTTATGGTACGATTTAAGCAAAAAATTTTCGTTTAAGGATTTTCAAATTTTTTTTGGTTGCCTCTTATGTGTGTATACTATGTAAAATAGATTTTGTGCTCAAAATTTCAAAAAAAAAAAAAGCCATTAAATTTTTAAAGGAAAAAACTTCAAATTTTTGAAGTGATTTTAAAATGCTACTCCTACAAAAATTTACAAACACGCTTGAAACTTGATTTACAAATAAGTCAAACTATGTGTAACAAAAGTTGGAATGGGATTTGCGATAACAAGATTGGTATTCGTACACTACTTCTTTGTGTGAATGCTTATTGAAAATTTCTTAAAAACTGTACAAATTCTGAGTTTAATTATTTTTAAAAAATAAGTATTGCTTTGATTCAAAAATGCATACCAACTTTTGTTACATGTACTATTAGCAATAGGTAAAAAAAATTCAAAGCATTAGGCACAATTGAAAAAAAAAGCCTTAGCATTTTAAATGAAGACAGACTAGTTATTTATCTTTCCGAGATAAGTAAGCTTAAAATTTTGGTTTGCTATAGGGATATGAATAAAAACGAACGTAACAGCTATCATAATTCTGTGTTTTTTAAGTTTAGAGCTTTCAAATTTTGTCCGGTTATAGAAAGGTATGTAAAGAATAATTTAAACTAAAAAAAATTAAATTTGATTTTTTGACCGATTTTTGTCATTTGAATCGTACTGTGTCCCCTTAATTCATATGCACAAAAAATATCCAAACTAAGCGAAAAACATAACATCATGATGCATAAACTTACTTGTACAACTAATTTTATAGATATTTTCGATAAACTCATCTCTGTATATTTCAACGATACAGTATTTCCTTTAGAAGTAATAAAAATATGTCCTGGGAACTTTTAAACCGGTATTTGTGGACATATTATTAAATTGCTTCGCAAGAAATGGTTCTTCAAATGACTACTGGGATTAACTGAAAGACTTTTTAAAAGTTTTGGGGGTATTTTTTTCTCAGCTTACTTTTTTTTAAGATAAGGTACATTGGTTAATAGGTCTTTAGCTCTAATGTTAGGAAGTTTGGAAGATCATTTTAAGTTCCTCTGAAGAATTTACTTCACTTATTTTTATAAAGAATAATACAAAAAGTTAACTGAGAGATTTTGATTCCACCATATACTTTAATATAAAAATAATTTTAAAATGTAATGCTGTTTGATATATTTCGATTCGGAAATATTATTATAAAATTATGATACATAAATACTGATAGTAAGGAAGTGTTCAATATTAAAATATACTGACCATTTAAATATATTTTCGGACCATTTATCAACGGCTAAAATTAAGAAATTTGTAACTGATTTTAAGCTATCCCAGATTCTAACAGGACATGGGCATTTTAAGAGCTATTTGTCTAGGTTTAATTTAATTGGTAGTGATAATTGTTTTTGTGGTCAGGTTGCTGAAACTACGGAACATGTATTGTTGTATTGTAATCCATATTTTTGTAAAAGAGAAAATTTTAAAAAGGAGTTGAAATCCTAGTATTTCCTAGCCACCTATTTTGCCTTTGTTGGTGAATTGCACTGAATCCTTAAGGCCTCTAAAGACACTTAAATTGCAAATTTTTCTATTTTTTGAAAAAAAAATATATGTTAAAGCTCAACATTTTTGAGCATTTTGATACCAAAATGTTGTTGATACTGTAAAAAGTTCGAAGTTATTGAGAAATAACTAGAGAAATTTAAACAAAATCCCTATCTCTTCGTATCTTTAATTCATTTGTCTCAAAACAACAAATTTTAGCTTGCGCGCAGAAATTCTCAGAAACTATTTATGATATCGATTTGAAATTTCATACACGTGTTCAAAATATGGCTCTTCATAACTTATACTTCAATTTTCAAAAAAAAAAAAAAATTTTTTTATTTGAATTTTAATTAATTTTTTTCTTAAAATTTTAAAATCTTCGTTGTAATTGTATTTAAAAAATATTTTTTTCCTCTAAATTTTTAAAAGTTAGTAAAACTTGGAAATTGAACATTTTTATACCAAGTAAAGTTAATTTTGTAAATTTTGATCAATTTTGTACTTCAGAATCTTGCGCGCTGTAAAATACTAATTTTCAAATTTTTGAAAAAATGTCCAATTTTTATTTCCTTATAAATTTTAAAAAATTTTCTCAAATTCTCCGCAAATTTGAGAACGAATGTAAATATATGTGATTATCATGTGATAAAAGTTCAAATGATTGTTTTGCTTTATTGCTAAGTTACATTGGTTTCAAGAAGGATATTTTTTCGAGTGCACAGAAAGTTAAGGGTCCTGAGACTTCTTAATGTCTTAAGAAAATTTGTTTACTGTATAGGTTTTTAAACTTTTATTGGTGCCTCCCCTTATTTCTACTTTTGTGTTTCCTTTCTTCCTTGTTATTTTAAATTTTTATCTTAAAAATGTATTTTTAATTTTGTTTTAAATTATATAATTATGTTACCACTTACATCTGCAAGCCTCGTGTTATGCAATGTGGATCATGAGGAATTTTGAAAATAAATTAATTAGAAAATATTAAAATAAAACACAGATTTCAAGTTATGTTTTGAATCGTGTGACATGCATTCAGAATTTTTTCACTTTTCTTTAAACAAAATTATAACTAGTTGTTACGCTTAGCGCGATTTGTGTTCCAAATGATTTTTAATGGAAACATTGAGGACAGTATTAGCCGGGGTGTTACTTCTGAATTATCAATAACGATAAAGAACTGACCTTTAATATTTAAGCGATTTACAAATTAATATCAATAGTTTACAAGATATTGCTATTTTTTCAATGGTCAAACTTTTATATAATATTATACTATAATTTTGCGTATTAATTATAGAAATAAAAGATAATGATGATAAGATAAAGGGCAAATATAAATGATAAACCTGATTTTAAAAATCATATAAAAACTACTACACGTATTACAATAAGTGATACATGAATGTAAAGAGAAATATACCAAGTTTATTTTCTGTTACTAATGTTTGATGTGCGTCTCTCTTTCTACACTGCATACATCCAATCTGTATTCCAGTTCGTTTCATACATTTTGTAGAATCACTCTACCAGTGGTTCACAATGCTGCATAAATGCTTACTTGTCCTTAGTTATAGATTGTGTCAATTGCAAATGATACAAGGCTTGAAATTTAATTTTTTTTCTAAAACTTCCCACACCGTTTTCTGGGACATTCCAAGTTCACAGGCGGCAACTCTCGTAGACTTACGTGAATTTCGAACAAAACTTTAACTCACCCTCTCCATTGATCTTCTTTTTACACAAGCAAACTGTTTTCTTAAATTGATAATACCATCGCAGAATGCTCTTGTTGGTCAGTGCTTCTTTCCGTAGAGATTTCTAAGCGCACGTTGTACCGAAATAACTGAAAAATCTCGTGTATACTTTAATTCGCAAAATCTCTTCTTTGTCATTGTTACCATGTGTAGATTTCAATTGAAGTGGCGCGCTTATTCGGAGGACAGAACCCGCGACCTTCGGATCTGAAGCCGAGTAAATTAACCACTAGACCAAAATGATCACATTAGTCCGGAGGCTGTTACAGGTTTATGTAGATGATACCACTGCACACTCTCCCACCAGTGAGTCGGTGGATAGGTGAAGGAACGATATAGTAATGGCGAGGGTGTTGCATGAGCAGATGTTGCTGTTAATTGAAAGAGTTGCGTCAACTGAGTCTGACGACTTTGCTGTATCAAGTGAGTTTGACGAGTTTGTTTTTCTGCGCCAAGTGAGTCCAGCGAGTTTTTGGTTGCTCTTTTTGCGGGTAGATGTCACCAGGACAGATCAGAAGGTCGTCTTTTCTGAATGCAACCCACTGAAGTGGCGCTCTTATCCGAGAGGCTAGAACCCGTGAGTTTCGGATCTGAAGTCGAGTAATTTAACCACTAGAGCAAAATGATCACATTACTCCGGAGGCTGTTACTAGCTGATACAGATGATTTAGCTACACAATCACAGAGATCTTGAATGTGCCATTGACCATTTGAGGGGAAAAAATTAGTATATTTCTCTTTACATTCATGTATTGTATCACTCTTTGTAATATATTCAATATTTTCAAAAATATGATTTATTTTAAATCGGGTTCCATCATTTGCACTCATCCTGTTTTATTCACCTATAATGCTTATCAAGACAACAATTTTGTCGTCCTCATCACTTAAAATGAGGCTCAAAATTACGAGGTCCATTGCCAATAACCCTAAAGTAGCGATGTTAATAAACAATCAATACAATCAGTATCGACATTATTTGCTGAAAAATACAATTTCAGGCACTATATAAAGAGAATACTTAGTTTTTAGCAAATCAATATCGATGATATCCATTAGTTGTTGAAGAAAGTACAAAAGTAGGATTGTAGGTTTTTTTCCTCATGAAAAAAACTTGCCGTTCAGATTATTACAGAAGTGTGGACATTTTTCGTCGCAGAAAAATGCTTCCTTACCCCGTCAATTGTGATAATGATGTCGGGGCTTTCTAAATTATATATTTTTTTCAGAAAGTACAAACCTTTCCTATAAGAGAGTATTTTTTCTTTTAAGAAAATCCAAAAAATCCACTGAGCTTTCATAAGATTCATTCTATTTCGTTAGATTCGTTCCATTTGTATTGTTTCCTTCTATCTTATTTAGGCTTAATTGCAGCATAAAAGTGAAGAAAAGCATTATAAAATATAAAAGTTTCAAACAACCATCCAGGGAATAACTTAAGTAAGGAACGTCCTTTCACTTATTAGAATCGAAAGATTTTTTTTTATCAAATTTCAGTAATCATTATTTTGAAAACGATCAGGGACATTACAGTCTTATACTCGACCAGCATTATGCAATACAGATTTGATTTAATGAATTCAAAAAAGTTTGAATATTTATAAATAGCCGTTTGAAAAATAGAATATTTTAATTAAAAAATAAACTCCTATATTTTTGTAATGTGAAAACTTCAGAAGTGGCTGATAGACATAACTTTTTTAACGGAGTAAAGTCTGATATATTAATCCAGGGGGAAAAGTTGTTTCTCTCTGAAACATTTTATAAAAAATACCAACTTATATCAAACATTTATAATGAAGAAACTTTATTTTTTGTAATAAAAGAAAATTTTGCCTTTTCCAGAAGTATATGCATTTATATTTCGAGTATAAAAAATACGAAAATAATATTAAATTTAACTACATATTCAAAATATAATAATATTTAGATAATATCAGTAAACTAATCGTTTCTCCTAGTATAATTTCCTTTTGCATAATTCTTTGTGTCAAATTACTCATGATATTTTCTTAATTTTAAAAGAAAAAATGCAATAATATATTAAATGTAAAGTACGATTGAATATTTCGTATTCAAAACATTTAGAATTTAATGATAGTGATTAACATCATTAGCGAAATATTTTCTATCAACATTTTCTTAGTTGTAATAAAAAGAAAGAAATGCGTGATTTGTGAAAAAAATGCATGTAAACATTTATTCATGTTTTAATTAGAATACACATTTTAGTAATACAATATTTAGGTTCATTCCATGCATTCGTAAGGAAAAATGAAGTTTTAAAATTCTATACCGTATAATAAATGAATGGAAATGTATACAAATATTCTTCTGAATAATTCTTTGTGTGTGTTCCAAACTACTCATGCTATTTTCTCAACTTTAAAGGAAAAAATGCAATAATATATTAAATGTAAAGTACGATTGAATGTTTCGTATCCAAAACATTAAAAATTTAATGATAGTGATTAACATCATTAGTGAAATACTTTCCATCATTTTCTTAATTGTAATAAAAAGAAAGAAATGCGCTATTTGTGAAACAATGCATGTAAATATGTATTCATATTTTAATTAGAATACACATTTTAGTAATACAATATTTAGGTTCATTCCAAGCTTTCGTTTGAAAAAAAAAGTGTTAAAAGTCTATACCGTATAAAAAATGAATGGAAATAAATGTATACAAATATTCTTCTGAAATATTTCAGATCGTTAAACTTTTATACGGCTTCTAGCTCGTGATTTTTTTCGGATAAAATGCATTGTGTGTCATGTTCTATATCGATTCTCTCCATGTCATTTTATACTTTTTTCTTATCACGCTTCACATTTTCAGGTTATTCGTTCTTGGAACACAATCGCTTCCTTCATATATAAAATTGTTCTACATTAAAAATTTTACAAAGTTCATAAATATTACGTTATTACTCTTCATTTAATATGCATTCTTTCATGAGAATTTCCTATTGTAAAAATTCCTAAATCGTAAAATACCTCCTTAAGTTATATATTTTATGAATTAAATAAATGTTTTTATAAAAGAATAATATCATTAGAAAAAAAAAGAAAACTACCTTACACTCTTATCGACAACTATAAAAAATTCAAATTTTAGAATCTTAAAAGACTTATGCATTAAGTAAATAAACATTCTTTTGTATATGTTTACAACAAAACCTAAAATCTCCCCTGTTCAAATTGTTACAAAAAATTTTGATAATTTCTAGATAAAATAAACATTTGTATCGTTATACCAAAAGATTCACATAACCAGCGTCTATGCAACTTAATATACTGGAACATTTTTCCTTAATATAATTTTTAGTAAAGTTTAATGGAAATATATTAAAAAAGAGCAAACAGAGAAATCCAGAGAATTATTAAAACAAAGGTTTTCTTAGTTTTGTGTAAGCACCTTTAATTACAAAAACTGATATTATATTAAGAAATCAAGTTCATGATTAATTCAATTGAAAAGTAAATAAATTCTTCATGGAAGAAACGAAACTAATTTCCTAGTTCTTTAATTCAAATATTTCCAATTTGTGTGAGTTTCTACATAATCATATCACTTATGTAGAGAATTCTGAGATAAAAAAAACTAACACTTCTTTGGAATAGTAACATTATTATATGATGTAGTTTTACTTTGACTAAGCTATATGAAAGGAGCACTTGTAATAATTAAACAGCATATAAATGTGATAAATAATTTAACACATTTCTTCGTTTGTTTTTCTTTTTATGTTAATTTTGTTCTTAAAACATGACATATGCTTCTAGGAAAAGTACAATTTGAATTATACATGTATTTTTTTTTTTTTACTTATCTAATTTCCAATGATACTTTTCAGACATTTTTCCTTTTCCCATGTCCGTATCCATTTAAAGAGATTAAACTAGCCGTTGTTTTTCAGAAAAAAAGAACTGTGAAAGTTTTGTCGATTTTATTAATGGATATTATCTTTCGTTAAAGCTCATTCCTACGTATTCAAAGTGAAATTCTGAAACACGGCATCAAATATAATACAATTATTCCGCTATTTTGTGATTCAAGCTCGAAGGGGAAAAATCTAAAATTCTCTTAGGGTTCATTTTTCTTAAGCGAAGAGAGAATTTCTTTGTTTGAAAGGTCAAATGTGAATAAAAAAAATATTTGATAAAAAGCACATTAAAGCATAAAAGTACATTTGATTTTTTCAAATAACTTCTAAGATGCAAAGCAAAATATTCGAAACTAAAAAAATTGATAAAAGAAAATGAGACAAAAGAATTTCCAAACTCCTTGGATTTATTTAATATATATTCAAAGTTTTTATAAAAAAAAAATAATTCTTTTTTTTAATTTTGAAATGTACAGTATACAGAAGTATCACTGATAAAAGGTTTTCACGTGAATTAATAAAATTCAAAAATGTCATTCATAATATGTTAATTTTATAGAATTAAAAAAAAACGAATATTACTTTCAGATTAAAAAACTGAAATTTTTAATATTAATAAGTTAATTTAAATAATTATGTATAAAAAAATTCGATGCATTGATGGGATTTTTAATCAACGAAAGACATGGCCTGAACTTGGGGGTAAAATGGAAGATTTATTTAATTTTTATTCGCTCATCCAGTAAATTAAAATATCAGAGTCATAATTAATGTAGAAACCAAATTTGGTTATGCTGTGCCGAACAATTGATTAAAGTATATTAAAAATTCTGAAACCAAATTAACACACACAATAAGTGATAAAAGCAATGTGTGATTAATAATTTACATTAGAAGTTAAGATTTACAAAAATAGTATTAGCCAAAATACATATTAACAGGAGAAGTAAAAATTCATTAACATAGTAATTGCTAAAATACATAAACACCAAAATACTTAACTACCATAGACGTATATATACGTCTCTTTCAATTAAAGCGTTAACTGCCAGGACGTATATAGACGCCTTTCTGAAATACGATCTTTTCTTTGCGCTGCTATCAGTGAAGCAATCCCAGACTTTGGAAAGCAATAAAAAGGATAACTTGTAAGGGATTTACATATTTCAGAGAAGGATTTGCTTTATTTATGTCTTTTCGTTCCCCTCCCCTATTACACAGGTAACGTGCACTTAGGTAAAGAACGGCGGCACTGGGGAGTAAATCAAGCAACTTTTAATCGGTAGTTAAGGGGTTAAAATTTTTCGATCAATACAATAGATATTAAAAAAAATACCCATGAAAAAAGTTAATAAGGCCTTGAAAACTGTCAGAAATGAAAGCGCAAAACAATTTAATTATCACCTTCGTTTTTTATTCTTCCTAGGCTGTTCACAAAGAAGAATAGATCTCCTCAAGAAACCCAAAGTGTTTTCTGTATGGAATCATCTACGTCACATATACTGCCGTATCATCTTTGAATTATTTGGCATATTTTATTTTTCTTGAGTTGTGAAGTGGAATCTTGATTCAATTTTCGCATTTCCTGCTGCAGGGTTTCACATATTTTGAAAGTTATACTTCTCTATGGCTTTTCTTTTTTAGAATTTTGTGAAAACTTTGAGGTTTGTCAGAGATATACATACACTGGTATCCAAAATTAAGGACCCGGATACAAAATCTGTGGTAACTGGAAAAAAGTATTCGGTTTATTGCAACGAAATTAGGCTTAGATATATTGCAATGGAAGAAAGACTATAACAATTTAACAATGTGAAAAAGAGGCGATTTTTTTCAACTGAAACCCGTAAAGAACTAGAGAATGAATAATAGCAATATTTTTTATGTAATTATTTTTCAATTTAGCATCAATATAGATTTTTAAAGCAACAAAGATGAAATATTTTTTCTCTTAAATTAAAATAAATGAGTATGAATGCATTTAAAGAAATTAAAATAGACATTTTCCTCAACATCAATCGAATGTAATTAATAAATCGAAAAAAGACAGTTTTTATATCCTGATGTCATTTAATTTTTTTCTTCAAATGAAACGTAAATTGTTGCTTAAAGTGGCAAAAACTTTCAGTATTATTCCCTTACGTCCTTCCAGATATTTTGAATGCGTTTGCAAAAATAAATATTTTTCATTCCTTTTTTAAAAGACTAAAATGAACAAAATTAATGCAGATAATTACAAAAATTATCGGAAAAATGCAAAAATCAATTTTTACCTTTTTGTTTGTTTGTTTTCCTCGTTCTAAAGAATATTTTTCGACCTCAAGTACTCATTATCCGATAATTTAATAGATAAAAAATATGCTTTATAAAATATAACTGATAAAAATTAGTAAAATTTAGGTATCGAAAATCAAATATTATATAAATTGTGACGTGTGCTTACGCGTTTCACTAACCTTCTCTTAAATTCTATATTTATTTATTTCAACCAATCTCCACCGGGAGCTAAAAGTGTGACTTATGCAAATGAGATATTTTATATAAGTTCAGGTTTAGAGAGTTCAAAAAGGATATAAAAGGGGGAAATGAAATGAAGAGAGAAGGAATTGAGAGAGTAGTTTTTCTAGTGGAAATATAGTCGTCGGGAGAAAAGTCTATTGAAAAGTATACATAAAATCAGTTCGGGACAGAACTGAGAGATAGCTGAGATTGAAGCCGCTCATTAAAGCAATCCAGATATAGAAGAAGTAATTAGAAGAACCTGCCTTAAGAAAAGGTATCAGGTTAGTTTGTTTTCTCAAATTAAATATAAATGTGTAGCTTAATTGTACGCGTCGTCCACCGTGGATTCAGTTAGGATTCCGTCGTTCATAATTATTGAATACTTCTCATACTCCACTGTGTTTTATTGTTCTTAAAATTTGAATAGTATTTGTGTAATCTCTCAATTAAGAAAGGTCAATAAATAAGATTGATTTATTAAATAAGTAGTAATTAATTATGAATTCAACACATTCAGATTTAGATAATACAAGAAGGGGAGTTAATAATCTTAGAGGTAGTGATAGACTACGACAAAGTCTTGCTATATTCTTATGTTAACCATCGATTTTTGCATGGTATTTTTATAATTGGATCAAAAGGGTAAGTTTTTGACAAAAACAATCATGATTTACTGAATAATTGTTAAATACAGGTGTATTTCAAATCTCATACATATGCAACAAGAACACAACATATCAGTCATTTAGTTTTGAATGCTAAAATAATATAAGTAGAAAATAAATAATAATGTAAGGTTGATATTTTTAAAAATAATTTTATGAAAATATGATGTAAAAATATAATTATAAAAGATACATAATGTATAACTATAGATTTCAAATTAAGTAAGAAACAATAACTTTAAATCTTTTTGTAATTATTATTAAATGATATCTTATAATTCCGAAAAAAGGAAAGAAAAAGATTTTAATTTCACAATTGTTCCTTTTTTAATTTTTAAAAATATTGATTGAAATAATTCTGCTAGTAAAATATACTGAACAGTTTTCAAAATAAAATAAATATTTTCATTAAATAATGGCACTCAAAGATTGTTAACCCTATCAAAAATATATTAACTTTTAATTATTATATTTAACAATTATTTAACTAATCGAAGTATTTTCTGTGAGCAGTTCATCAGTTGTCCTAAAAATTGAAACAAATTTTACGATTAGCGATAATGTTTTTCATCTTGCTTTCGTGTCATTTATTTATTTATTTTTTACACTATATTTGCGACTCTATTTAGTTAATTTAATTATTAATAATTTAAAGCAGTGCTTCTGGAACTTTGAATACTTGCGACGCAATTTTCATTCATAATTTTCATCACGCCCCCTCATACAACTATATGTTGAGTTTGATGCTGAAGCTATACAATGCGACATTAATTATAAATTGCACAAGCTGTCAAGATAAGTATTAAATTTTGTATATAGGTTTTGTATATGACAACCATATGGTAGTCCCTAGTATTTATTAACTTGTTTTTAATTTAATACTGATAAATTAATTATCAAATACATTTTGCCCTACTGATACATTTATAAGTATCTTTATCCATGTGAATATGCGTTTTATTTTTATTATGACGAAATGTATTTTGTTTTGCTTCCTTTCAATAAATTGATAATTATTTTAAATATTTTATTTTCGACTTTACGATATGCTGACCCCCTCTCACGGTTATCACATCTTCTAAGGGAGCACGCCCCACGGTTTGTGAAACGCTGGTTTAAAAATTACATTTTGTACAGATTTAGTACATTATGAAAATAAAAATTTAACAACACTATAATTGAACATTTATTGATTACTAAGGGAAAGACAAAATACCAAATATATTCAAATTAGGAGTTCATGCGAAAAACCTAGTTCGATTTTAAATTTTCCATTCAAATTTGTTATGACATATTCTCAGCCATCAACGACCAACAAACATTAAACTGTAACATGCATATTTATGTGCAAAACTGCTTTCCATAGTAGTTCCATGTTTTGCGCCTTGTCTTTTAAACATCGCCAATACAAGAGTTTGCAGATTTTTGTAAATTTTTCCCAAAACTTTTTAAAAATATTTTCCATTAAAAACTTTTTAATGAAAGACTGTGAAACAACATTTTTAATTTAAAAAATGAAAAAGTAATTTTTTTCTAAAAAAAGTTATTATTTTTATTTTAGTTGTAATTTGGGAGATGTCGTGCACTCGATACTAACGTTAGGGGTTACGAAGTTACCACAATCCTTTTTTTATAATTATTTTTATTGTACACCATAAAAATCGTAATTCCAGTGAATAATTTAATTAAGAGAAAGTATACTTTCCTAATATTTTAAGGACTTCTCAATTTTTCTTTTATTTTTGAGAAAAATCCAGTCAAGGTTTCAAAAGTGCGTGATACGCATCACAAACACTTTACGGCTAATATTTCAGAACTGAAATTTGCAGGCAAATTTGTCATATATTGTTTAAGTTATCGCAGTTTTATTTTCCTTTGATGATCGACATATAGCATGATGAACTTTTGCTTGCTTGTGTCGTTTTGAAAGGGCGAAGTGTATCTTGTGGTATACTTGTGGCTTCATATCTTTCTTGATGAAATTTGTTTGGGTAGCATTTAAAAATTTTCCTTTCAACTCAAACGTTTCATGTTCATCGCTTCTCTCAAATTTGCTTTCCCTATCATGATTAATATCCATTATTTCATCAGGTTCCACCCTTGCTTGATGTTTCAACTTCATCCAATAGAGATCGCATGTGCCCACTTCTGTTTTTATATTCTGTTCACTTACATTTATAAACCATAATTAGTGGTACAACACAGTAGTTAAAACCACTGATTCACTCACAGGAGGAAAATGTAGCCTGTTCATATAAAATATTTTGGAACAAAATGGTCATGCGGGGAACTGAGTCACTTCAAGCATCTAAAGATTGTGAAAAACGTTTGTCACTCCAAAAAAAAGGGAGATATGTAACAAATACATTTTAGTTCCCATGAAGACTGGTATATAAGGAGGATACCGACAAGGTCATTGCTAACAAATAAACAATTTTTACAGAATTAAAGATTTCGCGAGCGTGGGGCGACTCTGTCCCCCACGTGACTGTTCCAGGGTTAAGTTAATGAATTGCTAAATTTTATGAAATAATTTGGAATAAATACACTACATATAAAATTTGTTATCTGACATAAAATATGATTACAAGAACAAGTTTTGGTGCATTGTAGTGAAGTAAAAATTAAGGTATATCATTCACTTTTTTTCATTCTGAGTTGCATCTTTTTTATATAAAAACATTAAATTTGATAAATAAATTTTGCAAGAATTTTCAAAGCTGTATATCGTCAATATAAAAAAAAAAAGGTTTTATAATTTATATTGAAAATATTTATATCACACATTATATATAAGCAGCCCAATACTCATAATTGTATGTTTCATAAAACTTAGGTTTATAATTCCAATATTTTAAAATTCTAATATAAACCTATCGAGACGATTGACGTGTAATAATAAAACGATTAAGTTATAGTTATTTTCGTAATTTTTTGCTTTGCATTTAGTCTTAAATGTTATAATTTTGTTGAATATATTCCAAAATGTAGCAACAAAATATTCAGCTTTTAATTCATAAAATTTTCTAGAGCTGTAAAAATTTAAAAGATTTTTGCCGTGGATATATTGAAATCATTAGTAGTTTTAAATAAAAAACATTGAAATAAAATTGTAGACTTTTTAAAATTGAAAAAAATTTGACAGTGTACTAAGATTGAATGACGGAATTTGCAACAGTGTTATAGCTGTAATTAAGAATGTATCAAAAACTTGTTTAATAAAATTTAATTGTGAATTAATTATATGTGCTTCCTTTATTATAGTCTCTTTATCTAATTCTGATTTAAACATACATAATCAGATAGATATAGTATATCATGAAATATTTATTTATACTAGGGTAAAAAAGATGCCGCATTAACAATGCATAGTTCTTACGGAATTTTTTATTGTATATCAAGTGTTTTATCAAACCACATATATTATTCTAGCTAAATATATCTAGAAGTTTTAGTAATATTCTGGGTAAAGGGACATTTAACTCGACTATAGTTAAAATTTAGAATTTTAAGTGAAATAGTTTTTAAAACATTTTATTAGCAATATCTATTAAAATGCTTCCCTAAAATAATTATAAACGGTAACATTAGCATATCCTATACACAACATCAATCTCGTTTTTATTTTTATAAAGAAATTTCTCAGC
>BMAO01032157.1:0-95710 GCA_019973975.1 Trichonephila clavata
AATATTTTCATTAAAACTCTATTTCAAGAATGCAATACATTCATTATTAAAAATATTCTAGGTAATTTTCTTCTTTTTCAAAACAAATATCTAAACGCTTAGAAATTTTTAACATACATTACACTAAAATTAATTTCTTTGGTTATAAATGGAATAATATTAATTTTGTAAAATGTCATAAATATTACTTAACTTAAATATAAATGAATTTAACTTTTTAAGTTTATGGTCTCTTCTAGAAAAAACACACTTTCTAATAGACTTTAAAAGAATTTCTTAAAATAAAAATGTAAAGTGACATTAAAAATAAATATTTAGAAGAAAAAATTTCAATTATTGGAAAACCAATAAAACCTAGCACTCCGAAGGTATTGACCTCCTCTATTAATTTAAATATTTTGTTAAGAGAAGCAACTTCCTGCTAAGCCAATAACATTTATCTTAGTAGAAAGATATGAAGTGATTCGTAGGAAATTGTATCGTCAGTGATATGAAATCGCACCCAAACCATAACTTAGGGTGGCCACTATGTCGTTCGATAATGCACTCTGGAAGGCAGTGTTTACCGGCATAGCGTCTAATATGAATGCTGCCCTCATGGTCCCCAAATTGAAGCGGGATTTATCTGAAAAGACAACTTTCTGCCAATGAGCTTGCCAGGCTCTGTGCTCATGAGTCCATTGGAGACGCAGCTGTTGATGGTTTGCCGTCAGTGGAATCCTGCACCTTTTCATGCATTCTACGGTGCAGCAGACTTCGACGAATTGACAAAGCCGACATTAGTACAACTGTAGCAATAGACCAGGTCAATTGCTTGGAGGAAGCTGTACGATTATTTCCCGCTATACGGAGCAAGTGTCAATCGTCGCGGAATGACGGCGCCTTCCGTCGTCCACTGCCAGTTTTTCAAGTTGTTTGGTACTGGTCGGTCCACTGCTTCCAAACTCGTATCACTATGGAACTGCTGCTCTGCACACGATCTCCTATTGTGCGATAGAAAAATCATCCTTCTCGAAGGCCGATAATCCTCACTGTTCAAACTCCGTAATTGTTGGAATTTCTCCTTATTTATCCTGGAGGCATACTTAGGTCTCACTAAACGTTCGTCACTAATTATTAACTTTTATCAACATCCCGCTACAGTTCTCTATTTATACTCTTTCAGCATCATTTCAGAGGGCCCTGCGCAAGCCACGCATGCGCGGTGGCTCTAAAACTTTACTATTTTACGTAACATCCTATAATTGATATTTTCTGCAAAGTTCATTCAATTCTGAAGATTTTTTTCATGGCGTTGCATTTATTACAAGCAGCCGTGCATTTGGCGATTAATTTGTCAGTAATAAGTTATGAGCAAGTTTAATTATTACTATTACTCTCCCACTGTCTTATCAAATACAAATTACTTATCTTAATAATTTATACCTTTTTATAATTAAGATCGTATTGTAGCTTTAGTGTCAAAGTACATTGTTATTGCATGATGTAGGAGGTAATGAAAAATATAATTGATAATTGGGTCGCTTATACTGAAAGTTTGAGAAGCATTGAATTACTCCCTTATTCAAGTAATCATACTAGTTTACCACGAAGATTTCATATTGGTCTATGAAGGCATGATGAAGGTGTATTGTAACCGTATTACACCTACGATTTTATTTTCACTTGCGCAATTTTACATTAACTTGCACTTGCACATTCAATTTCTTAATTTCTCTTTCTCTGTATGAGCAGAATCTATGCAGTTTGCGTATCCTTATGACACTTCTGATTTCTTGCTCTGAATATTTGCGAACGCAGCGCTTTTCCATTATTTTTGCTTTGTATTATACTGATTGTCGAAACCCTATTCCAATCATTTCTTGAGTATAAGGTAAAGTACGAGTAGTTATGTTTCTTTTGTTTCAAACGCACTAACGTATATTTTTTTTCATAAAATTAAAAGTTTTTAATGTATTTATCTTGCTACACAAAAGCAGTGTTTTAGTTAATACATTTCCAAATTATTTTATTACTTGATATATATTAAATAAAGTGGTATTTTTAAATCATGTTAAAGTGGAACATTACGATTCAATTGACAAATTCGATCAAAAAATCGCATCTAATTTTTTAGCCTTAATCATTTCTTATATAGTTTTTGTATACTCTCACAAAACCTGAAAGCTCTAAGTTAAAAAAAAAATAGAGTTATGATAACTTTTATGTTCATTTTTATTCACTTTCCAAGGACAAATAAAAATTTGAAACGGATTTATTTCAAAAAGGATAAATAAACCATATATCTTCATTTAAATTGTAAAGGCCTTTTTTTAAAATTTTACACCTAACACTTTGATTTTTCTTATCTATTGCTAAGAGTACATACAACAAAGTTTAGGGGTGTGCATTCTTGAATCAGAACAATACATATTTTTTGAAAAAATAGTTGAATTTTAAACTCACACAATTTTTAAGGAATTTTGAATAATCATTAAGAAAATAAAAGTATTTTACGTAAATCAATCTTGCTAAAAGTAAACCCATTCCACCCTTTATATATAGAGAGAGCATGACGCATCTATAAATCAAATTCATGCGTATGTCAATTGTTTTTGGAAGAGTGTAGAACTTAAAAAGGCCTTCATAAATTTTAAAAAAAATTCTTTAAAAAATTAAATGGTTAGTATTTTGAGAACAGAAGCTTTGTTTTACGTAATCCATATGCATTGGTTACTAGCAAAAAATTGTAAAAACCATTAAATCAAAGATTTTAGCATAAATTGTACCACGTCTTCTTTGAAACAAGATCAGTTTCTCAAAGAACATAAAAATATAGGCTCAGCTTTCTCAATTAGAGCGTTTTAGATTTGAATGGAATAGGTAAAATCAATGTGTCTTTTGAACGATGATAATGAATGAATACTTTTAGGTCTCATTCAGCGATCATAAGTAGCTTTTTGTAAAATATGCGTAATATTTGCATTTACATAATTGGAGCAAAAAAATTTGCATTTTACACCTCTATTAACACTGATTTTTTACTTATGAATTAATGAAAAAAAGTGCTACTCCAAGACGTTTCTTGCATGGATAATTAATTCTATAACCATGCTGAAGAACAGAATAGTGGTTTTACCGGACCAGAAGCAAATGTTTGTGCATCTAATAAAAATATTTTATTTGAATATTAAATCCAACGAAAGAATAGAAGCATATTGTGACATATTCCCCGGATGTAATGATAAAAACAAATACTAAAGAGCTTTATTAGATTCATAGTCTTCGGAAAAAAGTTTTCTATGTCCCAAAGTTTAATTAAATTCCATTCATTCATTTTTTTCTAGCATGGAATATTTGCAATTTTCTGGAATGTCGACAAATGATCTAAACTTATTTCCTAATAGTTACTATAAATTCTTATTGCAATAGGGATTAGTAGCACATATATCTTTCCCATTTGGTTTGAAGATTATTAGTTTAATTCACTTTTTTTCATTTTTATTCAACTTTCTTTTTATTTGATTCGCAATTGGGCAATGAATTTCTTCACTTTCCATTTTAAACAAAGTTAAGAAATATTTTTCTAATAAATTATGAGAAAAAAATTTTTCGTTCTTTTTTTATTTATTTGTAAGTATTTCATATTTTGTTTTTGTTTAAGCACGTTAACATATATGCAATGTAAAATTATTCATATTCTTATAGTATGTTCTCCTTTGCTATATAAGTACCGCATATTAAATAAATAAAACAAGAAGAATTTTCTTAAAAAAATACACATATATATACTACTTATCTAACATCTCATTCTGAAATATGCGTGAGCTTTGATTTCCTTAAATAGCAATTTATTTATACATCATTATAATCATTAAAGTCATTATAATCATTTATTTATACATATTATAATCATTAGTTATAATCATTAGTGTACACCAACACATTTATAAATATATTACACAAAAAACAGCCTAATAAAATTCGTTTCTTTTAAAATATTATGACAGATTTTCGTTTTCATTTAATGTCTTACACTAGAAATTTGAAAGGAATAGGGCTCTAATTCATACCGAAAAAATGGAGATAAACTTAAAATAAAAAAAAATCATACGTTTCAAGGACTAAACCTTAAACACATGTAAGAGAAAAGTTTTCAAATTACTTCATTGCAGATTGTTGTTTTAAAAAAAAACATTTTATTACTACCTATGAGGGAAAAAATCAATGATGTAAGAAGTAATTTAATTAGGCTATAAGAGTAAATAAATATAAATAAATTATATATGCTGCATACAGGAGAGCTACATTTCTTCAGAATTATTATGCGAGTAAAATATTGTTAAGGTAACTCTACATTCTGCTAAATGTAATTGCAGCCTGGAAAATCATTTGACGTGCCGAGAGAGTGGTAACTCTGTCGATGTTCATCAACTGTACCAAGAAGCCAAAATTGGTTTCTCACGGCTTACATAAAAGTGATGCAGAGAAACAACAAATCAATCATTGCTTAAATGTAAATGTGCTTTTTAGTGACCTAATGCAGTACACGGCTAGGATTAGTATTGCTGTGTGGATTTTAAATTCGTGTAATCATAGATTTTACGTGTATTTTTTTATTTAGGCGTGTGTTAATTAAATTTGCTGTAATATTACAGGATACTGGACGGTGGCGTAGTTTGTTAGCGCTGACCTTGCACGCCCAAGTTTGTGGTTTCGACTCCAGCCCAAGATGGTGGATATTCCTGATCAAGGCCGGATCTACGTATGGGCTTAATGGGCCGCAGCCCAGGGCCCCTGGGTTCTAGGGGCCCCGTTCCCGTTGAAGATAACAATCAGAAAAAGATGCTTACAATCAAAATAGTATTAAAATAATAAACCAGCAAAAAATACAATCAGAAATAAAATACCGAAATTCCATACCAAATTTATTTTTATTTTCGGGAGCAAGAGTAATTTACTTTAGTTCTTCCTCCCTACCACCGAATAAGCGGAAATTTATAATTAATAGGCAGAGGCTCTACATAGGACGGTGCCGATGAGCATCGAGCACTTATACAAACGTAGTGGATTTTTTTCTGTAGCCATATATATTTGTGCAGTTGATGCAATTAGGTTTTTGGGTCCAAACCGGATCTTACAAAGATTGAAAAACCATAACATAAACAAAGGCTTTGGCCCTTAGAACCTTGGGGACCCTCAATGCGGGGTTGCAGGGATGTACGTTACGCCACACAAGTGAAAAAGAAAGGAAATTAGCCAAAGAAAAAGGAGAAACACAACAAGCAAATATTAATGCTGAAAATATGCAAGATCTTGATGACCAGCAGCGTTCTGAAAAAATATGCTGTTTAAACAGAAGACATCAGTAATGCCCGACCAAAAATGTGTTTACAAAATGCTGGGTTTGAGTTTAAAAATACGTGACTTAGGTTCGTGGCCTAAATTGCTAATTGCTTTATTGATTATATCCTTTCACATGCAATGGGTTATTTTCAAAATAAAAATCCAAACAACATATATCCTGTTTCGGTAAGAGGACAAAAGAGATCCTTTTCGCACGCGCGAATAATCATTTCTTTAAAAAACTTAAAAATGGCAAGTGCTTGAAAGATCTTGGCTAATTATTCGACTAGTATTGGTAGTGTTTTTTGTTTGATCTTCAAACTTTTTTCTAAACAAATTCTCAATACACAACCGAATTTTCTGATTGGAAACGCTTAACAAGTTGTGTAGAAAATCATGAAAGTTTATTGAACATATAAATTCAGTGCTAATTTGGTTGACACGAAAAGAAAATAAATCTGTTTTACAAGGGGGGGGGCATGACTAAGGAAATTCATTTGGGACGAGACTTTGTGTATTAGCAGTACTCTTTTAGAACGGTGGTCTTTTTCAACTCACGGGACCCCTAGAATTTGAAAGTGCTTTCGTGTACAACTATGAACTAGAAAGTATTTTCGTGATCCCTCTGCGGCGCGGTGTCCGAGTGGCTAGCATCGGATCGTGGCTAGCATGTCTGAGTTCGATCCTAGTACCACTAAGACCGCGTGTAGGGAGATGCACGTTAAATCTGTCGAGAGCTCAACGTCCTCCGTTGGTGTGGTGTGATAGTTAGGAGAGGGGGTGCCGCTCAGGTGTCGTCTGCGTTACTTGACCATGGTTCAAATTACGCGGACCTCGCAAAGCCTCGTGTTGCTAATCAGTGGACGTTAATATTCTTCTTCTCTCGTTAACCCTTCCATACACATACGTCGAAGAATATGTCTCAAAGTTATTTTTTAAGTAGATCAACATGTTACAAGCACTTCATTTAAAAGCAATTAAAAATATTTGCATTTATTATTTAAAAAATTCTTATCTAATTTTGTTAATATAATTTACTCATTAATAATATTAATATATGATTCAAGTGTCACCTATCATGCATTATATTTAGTAACTGAGACATGTGCTTCCTTTTTTTCTTACGAACTGTCGAGGTCTAGGTCTGTTGAGATTAAGTGCAATTCCATTACTTATTCTGAGTTTAATTGCTTTTATATTTGTTTTCGTAGCCAACATTGAGAAATATATTTCACTTAAAACACAATGTTCTGAATGGCATTTAAATGTTTATAGATGTGTGAGAAATCACGTGTATTTTGCATGAGAGAGAATTTGAAACCTAAATTTAGAAGCTGCAGCATCAACTTATTTTAGCATCAACTCTATTAACATGTTGTTCGTTTTCCTTTATTATAGGTGTTGTTTTCTACTAGCGTAAAAAGGTGCATTTTCCATTAGAAAACAATTTAGTTTTTCAAGAAATTGTGCTAACTAACGAGCATAAAATTAACTCGGGAACCCGAGATAGTAAACAATAGAATATTCACACTCTAGTAGAAAGTATATATATACAGGGTGCGGCAAAAAAAAACTCGGACAAATTTCTTGCCTCCTAAATAATTAACAAATTTCCTTTTAATTGGTATTTTCATGTTTCTTTATCCACCACTTTAATAATAAAATATTTTTTAATACATTTCTTAGTTTGTACTTTAATTTATGTGTTTTTGATAATGTCAGAAAAGGTCTGCTATTTTAGAGTTGTTTCAGCAAAGGAAACGAGTGTGAAGTCGTTCATTTGCTATTGTACCTCGCAAACAGTGTTTGATGCAATTTGCGTTTCAAAGAGCTTGGTAATAATGGTCGATGTCCAGGAAGTGGGCGAAAAGCACTACAAACACTTCAATGAATCGTAAGGCCATCGAAAAGCGAGTCCAGAGGAATCCGATGGTTTACATGAGAAAATCGCTCGTGACATGAGAATATGTGTCAG
This sequence comes from Trichonephila clavata, assembly GCA_019973975.1. Taxonomy (NCBI): domain Eukaryota; kingdom Metazoa; phylum Arthropoda; class Arachnida; order Araneae; family Nephilidae; genus Trichonephila; species Trichonephila clavata. Next base: position 7,301 of record BMAO01032157.1, read on the forward strand.
ATCGGTGAGACGAATTGCAAAAACGGAGCTTGGACTAAAGCCTTACACGTAGCGAAAATTTCAGCTCCTCAATGAAAAAAATAAACTCGTACGGTTCCAAAGATGCCAAAAAATTTTGAGACGCGAAGTAGCGAGAGAGATTCTTTTCAGCTGATGAGAAGCTCTTTACGGTTCAACAAGTTCAGAACTCCCAAAACGATTGAATCTGGTCTGTGGACGCTCCAAGCATTCGGCAATTGTTGAATATCGACAATATCCAAAGTCGGTCATGGTCTGGGGTGGAATTTGAGCAAGTGGTAAAACTCCTTTGATTTTTTGTGGAAGAGGGTGCTAAAATCAATCAAAAAGTGTACCAGAGGGACATTCTTGAAGCTGTTGTACTTGTAGGCCCAAAAGCATTTCGGAAATGCAAAGTGGACGTTTCAACAAGACTCTGCACCAGCTCACAAGGCCAAAAAGACACAAGAGTGGTGCAAGGCAAATTTTCCAGACATGATATCTTGTGAAGAATAGCTACCCTACTAGCCGGATCTCAATCTCATGGATTACAGTGTATGGTCCATTTTTGAGTCCAGAGACTCTGCACTAAACCATACAAAACTTTAGACTCTCTAAAGAAATTGTTTCTGCGGGAATTGGATAGATTAAAAGTAAAAGACTTGAGGCTCATTGTTGAAAATTTCTGCAAGCGTTTGCGCCTCTCCATTGCTGCAAACGGCGGTCCCTTTGAAACCAATATTTGTTATATTTTGTTAATTTCTTAATTTTCTATAAAATTGTTTAAAAAAATTGTTTATCCGGGTTTTTCGCCGCACCCTGTATAATGTTAAATTGTTCTATTATTCTTTTATAATAAAAGTTTAAAAAGTGTTGCAAAAAAAAAAGTTATTATATATGAATAAAATTTTCAGTGTTAATGAATAGGGGGGGGGCGATGAGCTTTAGATACTTGTAACTTATAAACTTCATAGAGAACGTGAATCCATTTTGTATACATATTTGTTTCTTTTATATTTCTTATTGTGATTCGTGTAACCCCTGAGTATGCCTTGTGAAACCCCAGGGTTCCGTGGAACACAGTTTAAAGACCACTTCTTTCGGATGTTCAACCCTCAATGTAATAGCGCCGAATCGGCTGTCAATTTGGAGAAAATAGCAATCGAAATTCATACTATACAATTCATTTCATACAATTAAGTTTTAATCAACTCCAGCGATGCAGCTGCATAGATGATAGCGAACCTGCATTTTTTGCAAACAGTCAGGGTTCGAGTCGCTCGATAGGCTTGCTTTTTTCTCCAGTTCATTTAATTATTTTTACAATTAAATAATTTTTCTTATAAAATATTTTAAATAATTATAAAATAATTGCAGTAATAAAATATCATAAACAATTTTACATATTATAAAACTATTTTTTGTCTAATTATAAAATTATTTGTAATATATTTATAAAATATAAATTAAATATTTATATAATTATAGTAATTGTTTTAGTTTTTAAAATATAAAATAATTACATAAAATATTTAATAAGCATTTTTAAATCAATTTGTTTAATTGTAAGAATAATTAAATGAATTGAAAAAGAAAAAAAAAACAATTCGGTCACGTGACTCCAACCTTACAGATCGCACGAAATACAGGTGCACTACCACTTATGCCACAGCATCGCTGGAGCTGAATAAAACTTAATTGTATAAAAGCTAAGTAGGAATTTCGAAGGCTATTTTCTCTCTGAACTATTATTGAATATACTATCTTGGAATTTCTATTCGACGCGATAATATTGGTAGTTAAACACCCTAAAGGAGTACTACTATTACACAAAATTTCGTCCCCAAATGAATTTCTGTAGTCGAGCCATCCCCGTTGTTAGATAAACAGTTACAGGAGCAACTAAGAAAAGATATACAATATAATATTAATACAATGTCCTGAAATGTGTTATTGCGGTAGTATAGTATTTGGCTACAAGAGGATTTAGCATTTAAAGGTACCGAGGAAGTTTTTGGTTCCCTTCATAATGGTAGTTTTATGGGTGCCCTGGAACTGCTAGCAGAGAATTCGACCCATTCATTCGTGAACATATTGAACAGTGAAATTACGACCAAAATCGTTAATATCGTACTTATCAAAAACAATATATTAGCAAATAATCGAGATCATGGGCAAGCAAATCATTAAAACAATTACAACTCAAATAAATAACGTTGACACAAAATACTATTCTATTGTGATGGACTCAACACCAAATTTGTCGCACAGTGACCAATTTGCTGTTGTACTACGATATTGTTTTCCGCGAAAAGTGTATGAAAGATGTGTCTCATTAATAAAGATTAGTAGTCACGCTGGATTATACTTATTTAATTATCTACAAGAATTTTTAGAAACAAATGGACTGCTATTGGATAATTGTAGTGGGCAGACATTTGCCAACGCTGTCAATATGTCCGTTCGATATAATGGTGTGCTAGCTCTTCTAAAAGAAAAAATAAATAAATTTGCTAATTATGTGTCGTGTGCCGTACATTCTCTTTGTCTGGTTGTTTCAGAATCAGTTAAGGTTATATTTGAAATAGTGAGCTTCTTTGGTTTAGGGGGGTGCAACAAATATATTACGTTTTCTTTTCTGCTTCGACCTGTAGGTGGGAACTTCTAAATCGTAAAAGTAAACTGAAATTTACCTTAAATTTTAAGTCAGACCAGATTTTCTTGTCGCTACGATGCTGTTGAAGCCTTAAAAGATAATTATAGTAATAACATAAATATTCTTAAAACATTTAGGGACAGTGAAAATAAAAAAATTGATTTCCGAAAAAACGCAGTAAAGTTTTTTAAATAAATTAACAAAACTCGAAATTGTCATTTTAATTATATTTTAGGAAGAAATTTTTGAAAGATTTAATTTTCAGTTAATAAAAAATTACAAACTCCTGGCTTAGACATCTGTGAAGGAAATAGTGTCTGCGGAAGCCTAGTGGTCAAGGTATCGGATCGTGGTTGGCATATCATGAGTTCGAGCCCAATACCACTAAAGACCCGCCGTGTAGGGGAGCGATGCACATTAAATCCACCCAGTGCTCAAACGTCCTCCCATTGGTGTGGTGTGGTAGTTAGGAGAGGGGTGCCATCTGAGGTGTCGTCCTCGTTACTTGACCATGGTTCAAAATTATGAAGTATCTCACCAAAAGCCCTTGTGTAGCTGAATAAAGCGGCGTTAATATTCACTCATTGTGAAGGAAATAAGTTAATTATGCGATTTAAAACGTTTATAAGCAATGTACATGAATCAGATAAAAAAAAAGCTAAAGGAGTATCAAGACGCAGCCAAAAAATTAAGTCCTAGTGTAGAAACAGAATATAATGATGTGAACAAGAGAGAGGTTATTTCAAAATTTGCAGATAAATCGACAGAATAAGCTGTGTGTGGGACAGAAAAATTTAAAAAGGACACGCTTATTGGTGCTTTAGATAAGCTAATCCTTGATTTAAATAGAAGTCAAGTATATGCAGAATATATAGTAAAAAATTTAAACTTTTGATGGATTTTTAAGATCAAAGTAAAGAGAACGTCCACCTGAAGCGTGTACGCGCTATTATACACTCATTTCCAAAAGTTAAGCCCGAAGATGTAAAATGCAAAAAAATCAACAAATACTGCTTTGATTGACACAAAATTTGGCAGTAAAGTAGCATATATATTTATGCATAAAACAAAATCAATAATTATATACAGAAATGAAAACAATGTTAAATTTTTGTAAGTTATCAGATAATGTCATACTGGAGACTTAAACAGAATTATGTATAAAGTAAAAATAAACAGCATAAAATTAAAAAAAGGACATTTAATAGGGTATGTGATCCCCCTCATCTGTATGCAAAATTTACACCTTCTGACCATGCTTTCAATTAGGTGGTCAACCACTGCAGAATTCAGCAATCACCATTCTTCTTGCAGAGAAGTTTCCAGCTCAATAAGAGTGAATGGAGGTGGGAAACGTGAAGATACAGCACGGCCGAGAGCATTCCAAAGATTTTCAATGGGATTAAGGTCGGACGAATATGTTGGCCACGCCATACGCGGAATCCCTTCACTCTCCAGGAAGTCATCGACGATGTCAGCTCTATGGGGATGTGCGTTATCATCCATTAAAACAAAAGTAGGGCTAACTGCTACAGCGTATAATCTCACAATGAGTTCTAGGACTTTATCTCGATACCGAACAGCCGTCACAGAACCCCGTTTAAAGATGTGCAGGTCGGTGCGGTATCCTAATGAAATCCCTGCCCACACCACAATGCTTCCGCCTCGGAATGCGTGATGTTCGGTGATGTTTTGGGGCTGATTGCGTGTTCCTTGCTTATGCCATATCCTTATACGCTTGTCATCTGGCTGCAGAGCAAATCTTGACTCATCAGTAAACATGACATTGCCCCAGTCAGACTCTGTCCAATTGCCATATTACCGGCACCACTTTAATCATGCCCCTCTTGATTGGAAGAATAAAGGAACACAAACTCGAGGTACCTGGGTATACAGTCCAATCATATGTTATCTTCGGCGTACAGTAGCTGCAGATATAGCCTTACCAATGGACGCTGTAGCCATAGATGTCACACGTGTGGAGGTCGCTCTGCGATTCCGCTTGGCTACAATAGTAATATATCGATCTTCCGTGGGGGTTGTAGCCCTTGGGCGACCACCTACGGGCATTCGGACAACTGTCTGTGGGGTTTGGAATTGTTTCCATAAACGTGAAATTACAGAATGATGAACGCCGAAGAAAAGAGCAACATGTGTGATCGACTGTCCTGCTTCAATGCGCCCCACAGCACGCCAGCGCTCAGAATCTTCCATTCGTTTTCTGGAAGTCATAGAAACACGTATGTCTTGAAAACAAATTGTACGAAAGTTTTAAACACCTTGTATCAGCACTTAGAATCCACTTCTGTAACCCTTCATAAAGCTGGCTTCTTATTAGACTGCCGTTTTTGCATATTTCTTGACATGAAAGCACGTTGGCTGTTACCTAACATATTTGCATACTTCCATCTACCTCTGCAGCGAATTGCATCCTCTTCAGTTCTGATTGGCTTCCGGAAATTAACACTTTCCTCTCCGTGCTTAACTTTTGGAAGTGAGTGTATATTACTATTCAGATGACGTAGATCAACATTTAGTAAATGATGGTGTTCAACTCAAAACTTATCACCAAAAAAAATTGCTACCCTATACTTGTAGTGATATGTTAAATTTAATTTTTGAAAATAAACTTGTTGACGTCTTTCCAAATTTGTTACCATTTTCAAGATTTTTATAATGCTCCCTATTACTAGTGAAGCGGAGCGTGCATTTTCTAAAATGTCCTATATAGAAATATAGGACAACAATGATAAATACTAGACTGACTTATTTATCACTTCTTTCTTTTAATACTGATCTCACTAAAGACTTAAAATGTGATAAGCAAATTTTAAAATTTGTGGCACAAAAGTGTAGAATTTTTTTTTTTTGTAAATTATGTTATATTGTTTATAACGCATTTAAATAGTTTGAAATAAAAAAAAAACCAAGTTTCGTATATTTTAAAATTTCTTTTACAAAAATTTTTCTTAGGAAAATGGCAAATTTTTTAATTATTTAGGGGCCCCCAGATATTGTTAGCCCAGGGTCCCCAAAGGTCACGGTCCGGCTCTGCGCTTCATGCATGCGCGCGCCGTGGAATGACGTTAAACCGCTGTTGAAATGGTATTTAAAAGGCCGCATCTTGCAGCTACCGGTAGTATTCGTATGGTGGCCATGCATTCCGTTCGTGACTACTGCGACATGCCATCTCAAGGAACTGGTGTATCGAGACGTAGTGACAACACAAATGGACTTAGTTGCTCGTCTGCATGCTGCTTGTACTTCGGTGGACCCCACGATGCTGCGACGTGGGATGACAGCCATTCCACGGTGTGCTCAAGCCTGACTCGACATGCACGGTGGACATTTTGAACATCTGCCTTAAATTGGGCATATACTGCTGTTGATATGTTCAATAAAGTGTTTTTTCTTGCACCGGGGGAGTTACGTCATACTTTGTTTTTCGTATTATTCTCGTAAACTATGGATCATACAGGAACGCTTCTTTGGGCAGTTTTTATGTACTCCCAACGAGGAATTTAGCAGTCAGAGTTTATGCGGTCGTTTTGGGACACCCTATTTAGATATCACTTATTGTGATATGGGCAGTACTTTCAATAACATGTTTTTTTAAAATCGAGTTCGTCTTTTGTACTCACCCTGTATTAAATTATCATATAAAATGTACAGTTTTCTCAGGTATGAAAATCCTGGGTTTTCTCAAAATTATTCTCCGTCAAAAATTTTTTACAGAATCATTTAATTTGCTATTATTTACTTTATCTCTTAGGTCTATTTTTTTATAGTTTGTAATAATTTAATACATATATATTTTTATGTATAAGCACGAGTAAATAAACTTAGGTGAGCTAGAAGAAAATATTTGAACATGATGTTTTAATTTTTTTACATTTAGATAAGAAATTTTTGCTTATTTAATTTGATAAAATAAAAATAATAAAATACAAAATTCGATAAAATGAGCTGCGAAATCAAAGTTTTAATCGGTATAATCTTTTTGTAAATAAAGGGATTTTGAAATCGTTTCATACCTATTGTTTACAAATGAGAGAAAAGATAATCAGGGAATCCAAACACCGATTTAACTAGATATCTAATAAGGAAAATAACAACGACTGAACGAAACAATTGTTAAATTACGTCATTTTATGCAACAAATATCACTCAGAATCCTAAAAATATTGCTTTCGTTTTCGTCTGAATTCAATTCGACTTTAACATATCATGATTCACTAATTTTTATTTTTTTTCTTATTATTTTCTAGATTTGGTATGGTAACTTATCTGTGTGATCACCACCTGTTGCTGTCATTCAATTTCTATTCATAATCCATGTACATGTAACCATCTTATAAAGAAGCAACATATATTAATTTAATATAATTCTTTTTTTTTTTTTTTAAATAGCGTTATTTGTAACTGAAAAGAATAAAAAAAATTGACTTTTTCTCTCTGGGATGAAGAAATGCCCGGATGTTTGCAAAGTTGTATCATTAAAAAAAATTTTTTTTATCTAATGGGGTTGCGGATTGGTATTTTTACCATTGGGCAGACCTAGTACATCTCCAGCAGCTGGTATCACTCCTTAGTGCGGCGCCATATATGCGGATACCAATCGCCGCAGGTAATTTTGACGCCCAGTTTCCTCCACAGAGGGAGGCATCTGAGCTCTGACGATGCGAACCTGTACCAGGATTTAATTTTGCCGCGAGCGTCCAATGTATCATTTAAATTAGGAATATTATTCCTTCAATTATTTACCATAATAAATAAAAGGAAAAAAACTAAAAAACACGCTTTTATAGGGAATCGAACTAAAAAGTAAAAAACAATTCTTAATATAAGAATAAAATGATTGACGAGAAAACTAATGTCATTGGTGGTAAAAGCGTGGGACGCTTTGTACCACATTTTTACATTAACTTAGCATTTCGGAATAAAACTAGTAAGAAATTATAGCAATTAATATAGAGCACCCCACGCTTTTACCCCAATGACATTAATTTTCTCGTTCATCATTTTATTCTTATATTAAGGATTATATATATTTTTAGCGCATTTTTCACGTAGTGTAAAAAAAGCGCTATTAGGACGCAAATTTCGTCTTCGTTCCATATTTTGTCGTACCTTTTTCTCAGCCAATAAGCAACCGATTGACCTCGGGTTTTCGACATTTGGTCGCATTTGTGCCCTAGATGAGCCGAATCATATTTAAATTTAATAATTTTTAAATTTAAAAAAAATTTAATTTTTTTTTTTAAAGTATAGTACTATTTTCTGTTAGTAAAAAGTTCATTAGTTGCCTTATTGTAAAATGCAACATTTGAAAAACGCGCTAAAAATACTTAACCATGCCAATGATTGATATCTTGTTTTTTTACATTTTAGTTCGATTCACTATTAAGGTGTGTTTTTTAGTTTTTTAAAAACTATAATTTATTTTTCACTTTTTAGTTCGATCGGCAATACAAGTGTGATTTTTCAATTCCGCTACTATTAACTCACATCTATATATTTATATATTTTTCTTGTTCAAATTTTCTATCGGTAATAAAATACTTTCCATTCATCGAATCAAATTCAAATAACTTTTTTTTAACTTGTAGTGGATAACACTTGATGTTAATACAGTTTTTCAAATATTAATTAATTATTTAAATTAATTACCGGTTTTAGACGCCAACTTAAATTCGCTTCCATTGTTGTAACAATGTAACTTAAAACAATGACAAAAGTTGACGTCGAATACCGGTTTTTCAGCCAAACTAGCCAAATCGGGTGCGCGTTCTGTTACAACAATGTAGACACACACGCAGAAATCATGTTTTTATTTCAATTCCTACTATTTTAGTTCCTCTCCCTATATATATTTTTATATATAAAAAATACGTGTCACAGTGTTTGTTCACGATGGGCCCCGATACTACTCAACCGATCATAATATAATTATGCATACTGTGGGTCATTTCGTCCAACTTAAAACATAGGATAGTTTTTATTTCAATTAATGACGCCATAATTTTTTTATTATTGGAAATATGAAGAATCCGGAAAACGGGAAAATTCGCCAAATGTCGCAATGCTCATGTGTCTGTAGAAGCAGTTATTGTAAACCAAAATGCATGAAAAGTAAGTGTCCGGAATATTTCCGGAGTTCGAATCCGATTTTCGAATCAGTTTCCAAAAGTAACGTTAACTTCTTGAAATAATGCCGGTCGACCGTATTTTAGACACACCGCAGAAGGGGCTTACCTTAAAAGCCTTCGCGTAAAAACTTGGTACCTGGCGTATCTCAAACCGGATAATCCGAATCTGATATCTAATCTGAAAAATATCTGTAACTTTGCCGGATAATTCAGAACGACCGTTTATTAAGCAAAACGTGGCAGGAGCTTACACTTAAAGCCTTCGTACAGGAAAAGTGCGTGTCTAGTGTAATTCGGGATGGTGAACGAGAGTCTGAAATCGAATTTTAGGAGTTCAGATAACTTTGCAGGATAATGCAGGTCGACCATATTTTATTCACACCATGGTAGTGGCATGACTTTAAAGCCTTGGAGCGTGAAAATTAGGTTCCTGGCGCATTTCAAAACGGATAATCCGAATCTGTTATTCAATCTGAGAAATTACTGTAAATTTGCTGGTTAATTCAAGTCGACGGTCTATTACGCAAACCGAGGCAGGAGCTTACCCTTAAATTCTTTTCGCGGGAAAAGTGCGTTCCTGGTGTAATTTCAGATGGTGAACGAGTGTCTGAAATCGAATTTTAAAAATTCCTCTAACTTTGCCAGATAATGCCGGAGGACCGAAATATTTGCGGACAGCAGCACCAGCCTAACTTGCCGAAGTAGAGACGCAAAAGGGGGTCTTGGACGTATTTAGGGACTGCCGATTGGAATATTCTCAATCTAATTCTAGATCATCCAATAACTACGTCGAATAACGCCAGACGAACGTATTTTACGCAAACCATAGCAGGGGCTTGTTTTAAAATTCTTGAGGTGTGAGAAAGGCTTTTCTGATGTTTTTCTGGTTGGGGAACAAGAATCTGAAACCGTATTTTAAAAGCTCCCGTCACTTTGCCGGTAAATGCTGGACGACCCTAATGTCCCCCTTTTCAGGAACTGAACTTACAGGAGTAGGGGCATCGAAAGTGGGCCCCGAGTGCCTCTTGGGGTGGGGAACGAGAATCTGGATTCGGATTTTAAAAGCTTCCTTAACTTTTTTTGGGTATTGCTGGAATGAGGTCGAATGGCCTTGCGTTCGAGTCCCGCCTCCAGATTTTCATTGCCTATAGCAACTTAACTTGCAGGAATACGATTGCAATAGGAAATTGCATTGGCAATTGCATCTTCGGGCATTGTCGTCACTTTGTTAGATGGGGGGGGGGAGAAACTACACATTCCGCATCAAGCTGCCATTGGACATTCATAAGATACAAGATGCAATGTGTACCCTTGAAAGAAAGAGCGGATTGGCTACAGTTTTGCAAATGAATTCAATCCTGATCAGGGATAAGTGTACCATGACCCACAAATATTCAAACAAAGCATTACATAGAACTTAGCAAGATTTAAAAGGCAAAGACAAAATATTCGGTGTTGTGATTTCCGACAGACATTAACAGTCATTCCTCGCTCTACTTTTGACCACGAGATTAACGCATGTTTAAAACAATTGTTTTTATGGTGAAATGTGGAAACACTTCGATTGGCCATAAACACGCGAGTACATTTGCGAGATGATCAATTGGAGCAAATATTTTCTAACCAACTACTGAATATTGGAAACGGTGAAGTAGAACTTCATCCCAATACATAATGCATGAAATAGCCAGAAAATTTCTGTACTGTTCTTCAGACAAAAAGGAACTGATGGAGAGCGTCTTTCCGGATATACTGCATAATTATATAGATAGTTATTGCCTCTATAATCCTGTTACTTAATCAGAAAAAATGTCGATATTGTGATGAAATAATCTTCCTCATACAGAGTTGTTGCCAGGTGATCCGATGCCTTTTAAATCAATCTACGCTATTGATGATGAAAACAAAACCGTAAATTTTCCAACCGAGATTTTGAATTCTCTAGATATATTATGAATGTCACCACACAATCTTCGGTTGAAGATTGGTTCCCTGATTATTCTGCCGTGTAACTTAAATCCACCTAGATTATCCAACAGTGCACGTTTGATCATCAAAAGAATTACCGGGAACTTCTTGAAGCAAACATTTTGACTGTAAAGTTTAAATGAGAATTCGGTTCTGTTGCTACGGAATCTGTTGCCACGTATAACACTGATACCGTTAGAATCTCCAATACCATTTAAAAGGCTTTAAACCTTTCGCGCCTAATCGGACACATACATCCCAAGCAAATTTCAAAAAATTCTTTTGGGTCAGAAACGCTTCTCTGTCTAATTAGAGACTTTACTACCAGTCCTGTCAATATTTTTGAAGGTATTTTCATTCTCAGAACATAGATGGCACTAACGTACGTAATGGAATTCCCGCGTTTTTAAAGTGTTGTAGCTGCTCATTCCATACTGTACGAACGTAAATAGTTTACTTTTGGAAAATACCGCCTTTTTTCGATTAATTTTTGATTGATCCATAAGTCTAAAACCTGATAAGTTACTCACGAAGAGGATTAATTCTAATAAACTGGTAAGTGGTAAAGTTATACTTCCGTTTCCATTGTCGGGTCATATGTGTCCTTCTCGTCTTGGATAGGGGGAACACATTGTCCCAAAAGTCCTATGTGATCATGATGCTAAATAATTACCACGAAGTTAAATACACAAAATAAATCGCACCATGAAAGATGGAAGCAAAGAAGAATTTGAGTGTCCTGTGGCAATCGAATTCTACAACAAAATCATGTGAGGTGTAGACATTAAAGTCTAAATGGCAAATGTCTATGAATTAAATCGAAAATCTTGCATATGGTGGAAAAAAGTATTTTTTTTTTGTCTATTGATGAGCGCGGTGGTCAACTAATGGATTGTGTATACTGCAGACTCAAACATCGAATGATTTGCATGATTTACAAGAAGTACATGATTTAATTGTACTTCATGCAGAAGCCTTGATGGCGTCCGGAAAGCTCAACGCACAGTATCAACACATTGTGCATTGATTGTTTCAAACCATACCATTGATAATTAAATTTTTACGACTAGAAAATCATTGGTTTTTCTTTACAAAGTTACTCACTGAAGACTACTGGGACACATATGTCCCAGTGGTCAGAACTGATGGGACATATATGTCCCGGTCCTAAATCAGTGTTTGAAATTTTCCTAAAAATATAACATCTTAGTATTAGCATTATAGTTTTCCCTACTCATAGTTTATGCTACCAAAATTGTTCTCTTGTAAGAAAAAAAACTCGCCACGAAAGGGTTAATACTCGGTTCGTTTGGCTTTCGTGATGAACATGAATTAACCTCAAACCCAAACAATATTCATTTGATGCTCGGACATAGAAAATCCATGCTTCTCGAATGGGCAACTAAATGTTACATGCTCAAGTGTGTGGAAATCTATTTCAGTTAGCAAAAGATGGGTTACGAAAAATATTGTGCATCGATTAGCGATTAGTTATATAAAATTATTTATTGTTATACTTTAAAATGATAAAAATATTTTTAAAAATTGCCAAAAGTAAACGTTTTTGACCACATTTATAAAATTAAATCTTCATATGTTGTTACTTAACAGCTTCGTCCGTAGTTCATGCATTATACTATACTCAAATAGGAGATGAATAAAATGCAAAATTAAAATCATTATGTTGTTTTATACTTTATTTCAACCCTCCAAAATTGTAAACGAAGATTAATTTGACTACATTGAATAGCTTAAAATAATATTGAATTAACGTATTAAAATAAAGCCACAGCAAGGCATGACCGAATCAGCTAGTATATATATATATATATATATATATATATATACATATAGTATATATATATACATACATATAGTATATATATATATATACATACACTCAAGAATCAAAACATTATGACCACCTGTCAATAACGAGTTGGCCCACCTTTGGCGCCAACACAGCTTCAACCCGCCTTGGCATGGATGCTACAAGTCCTTGGTAGATGGCCGGAGACAGATTGTACTAGATGTTTAAGCAACGGTCACGCAAATCCAAGATATTGCGAATTGGTGGTCTTTGAACTCTGAGCTGCCGTCCCATGACATCCCAAATGTGTTCTATCGGATTGAGATCTGGTGAGTTAGGTGGCTAGGACATTGACTGGAATTTAGCATCATGTTCCTGGAATCACTCCAACACAATTTTAGTCTTGTGACACGGGCCGTAGTCCTGTTGGAACATTCCATTTCCAGCTGGAAAAACAGAGCCCATGTAAGGGTGCAACTGGTCCGCAATGATGTAGCACTCATGATCTGCTCTACCACAACTACGGGTCCCAGAGACGCCCAAGAGAACGTCTCCCAAAGCATAATACCGCCACCAACGGCCTGTGTATGACCTACTGTACATTGAGGGAGCAACTGTTCGCCTGGAAGATGGCGTATCCTGACATGGCCATCGGCTTGATGAATGACAAACCGTGATTCATCTGACCAGGCAACTCTCTCCCACTGATCCATGGACTAGTCGCGATGTTCCCGGGCCCAGCGCAGGCGCAGTTGGCGATGATGCTTGGTCAGCAAAGGCACACGAGTGGGACGTTTGCTGTGTAGCCCCATATCGAACAGTGTTCGCTGAACAGTGTGCTCCGATACTATTCTACTTGGCCCTGCATTGTATTGGGCTGTCACCTGAGCCACTGTCGCTCCGGTTTTGCTTCACCATGCGAGACAGTCTCCGATGACCTTTTTCGTTGATAGCGTGTAGACGTCCAACACCATGTCGTCTACTGCTGGTTTCACCGTCATTCATCCACTTTGCATAAGTACTAACAACTGTAGATCGCGAACAACCCACGAGTGGTGCAGTTTCGGAAATACTTGTTCCGAGCCTTCGAGCCATTACAATATGCCCTCTATCAAAGTCGTTTAGGTCCGCAGCCTTTCCCATCACACACAGAAGTAAGTGAAAGAATGATTCTTCAGACTCTCCAGCAGCAGTTAAATACCACTTCCACCTGATCACGGGCCTTCCACGTCATCCAGGGAAGTTCATTGTAAAATGTAGGGGTGGTCATATTTTTTTGGCTCTTGAGTGTATAAGACGCATTTGTTGTCCGTCTGTTTGTCTGTTCCCTTATAACTCAAGATCCCGGCAACCAAATAACGTGAAATTTGGTACACGTACACAAAATTACATGGGAAAGGTCCTTAAACGTGTTTCGTTCCATACCAACCTCACTCTGGCCTCCTCCAGCCAAAAGTAGTGCTCCATGTGCCTGTTCTGAGCCGTGTGATAATGAACCCAAAAAAAAGAAGGAAAAAAAAAGGAAATCATGCAAGAGTTGGTCATTGAGAGTGATTTTGAATATTTTTGTGGTGATGATGAGATGATGAGGATGTAAGTAAAAGTGATGGTCATACATGTGTAGTTGTGGAAGAAGGGGGGGGGGAAACGGTGGTAGGACCCCCCTCTTCTCCCTACAGACCCATGTTTGTAGGAGGGACCTCACCTCCAGCAGTCATCTTACGTGGGGAAGGTTCTTAAATAGGTTTAGTTCCATCCTAACCTCATTCTGGTCTCCTCCAGCCAAAAGTAGTGCTTCATGTGCCTGTTCTGAGCCGTGGGTACATTTTAGAGAAAACTTTACTAAACAAAAGCGGTAAGTAAACGCTATACTTCTTTGTTATATTTACTTTACTTCAAGCAAATACGGCAAAAAATATCACATTACTTACTACATTATTACATCCCATTCCTTCATTCATAGGAATGCATTGTCATCTTTTGCTACAGTTATGCCTATGAGAAAAAGGGGGAGTCTGGGCAGGAAAACAGTCAAGTTAAAAGCAGTAGAACATACACGTTTTGCAGAAGCTCCTGATGAAAAAAGAGTAAGACTCCAGGCAGATCAAGTCCTCCACAGTCTTGCGAGAGCAGCTGAAACTCCAGAACAATATCAAGTGCGACTCCAGAAATGAAAGAGGAGGCATTGTCTTTTTGGAGGCACCAGGTGGCACAGGCAAGACTTTTCTACTCAATTTGCTACTGGCTTTTGTGAGGAAAGAGAAAGACATGGCTGTGTGCATAGCAGCTCTGCTTGCTGGTGGTCGAACAGCACATTCGACCTTCAAGTTGCCACTGGACTTGACCAGATCAGGCAGTGCCATTTGAAATATTTCCAAGGGCTCAAGACAGGGACATGTTCTCAAAACCTGCAAGCTAATTGTCTGGGATGTGGCTACCATGAGTCACAGAAATGCTTTCTATGCTCTTGACAAGACATTAAGGATTTGCGAGGCAGCTCTGCAATAATGGGTGGAGCAACTGTTGTGCTTGCTGGTGATTTTCGACAAACACTTCCCATTGTCACACGTGGCACACCAGCAGATCAGATCAATACCTGTTTGAAAATTCTTATCTATGGCACCACATGTCGAAAAATTCAATCTAACTACAAACATGCGGTCACGCATTCAGGGTGATTTGTCTGCAGCACAATTTGCAAACAAGTTGCTCCAGATTGGAGATGGTAAAGTTCCTGAAGATCCTTCAACAGGCCTCATCATCATGCTATGTGGTCAAATTCTCGACTCTCCTGACGAACTTCTGTCCAAGGTGTATCCTAACATTCAGCAAAACTTCAAGGATCAGGACTGGCTTTCTCATAGAGCAATTCTGGCAAGCAGAAATTATGTGGTTGAGAAGCTAAATGTCACCATTCAGAAGCTGCTTTCAGGGCAAGAATATGCCTACAAGTCCATAGACTGCATCCTTAATGATGATAAAGCAGTACAATATCCCACTGAGTTCTTGGATTCCATCCAGACTCCTGATTTGCAAGCCCACAACTTGATTTTGAAAGTTAGTGCTCCAATAATGCTGATCCGAAATATTGATGCACCCAGGTTGTGCAATGACACAAGATTAATTGTGAAAAAGCTGATGCAACATGTCATTCAAGCCACAGTACTCACAGGGTGTGCCAAGGTTGAAGATGTCTTCATTCCAAGAGCAACACTCAGACAACACCATACAATTCAAGAGAATACAGTTCCCTTTGAAACTGTGCTTTGCCATGACAATCAACAAGTCGCAGGGCCAGTCTCTTGGGATTGCTGGTATAGACTTGCAGACACCCATGCTTTTCTCATGGACAGTTGTATGTGGCCTGTTCCAGAGTGGGCAAAGAGGAAAATCTTTTTGCACACACTCCAAATGGAACTGCCAAAAATGTTGTCTATCACATTGCTTTAAGATAAATGTACCTTTTTATTGCATGCAAATAAACAGTTTTGTACGCTTCTACAGATAACCTTATTTTAAACCCGGGCAAAGCCGGGCACTTGCAGCTAGTATATATATATACATATACAGTTGCACAAAAGTGTTCGTTCACCTGCAATTTCCTACAAAATTTCATGTTTTCCACTAATAAAAATTAATTTATCGGAATTGTAATTTTTTTTTATGATGTCTGGAACTTGTTCTTAATGGAATAACGTAATCACTTTTTAAAACATAGTATAACTATTATTTTGAAAAATTTAAAATAAAAAAACTACTAAAAAATTACGCCACAAAAGTCATTGTACATTTAAAAAAATCTCAACATAGCTTTAAATATTGTATTTGTTTCTTAATTTTTGACTTAGTAGGATATCTTTTATCGTTCACAACAACTTTTAATCATCTTGGTATAGATTTAATAAGTTTTTTATAATTTCACATTGATATTCCTCCATTCTTCTGTAATCCTCTCATTTTACGGGAACTCGGATGAGTCCCGAATCGTTATATTTCAAAGATTCCGTCTCTAAAGATACAGTCCAAACTAATAAATGTGTATTAAGAAGAAATATTAAGTGTCAATCGTATTATCACCTTGCTATTGCTATAATGTTAATACCTTGCTTAATGTTTATTCGTATCATCACGTCTAAGCTTTATAAAAATAAAAATTAAAATATTTAGCAGTCAGAACATAAATTATTTTCCCCCACTTTTTTTAGAGCAATTACGAGTTCATGTATGTATTTAAAAGTTTACAATATTGATAAAATAACTAATTATTCACTTCTTCTTAGTTCTCATTTTAAATTTATTTTAATTTCGTAAAATTGGATATTGATAAACCCTTGGCACTATTTTTCATTTTTCACAAAAGCTTGATGAGAATTTGGGGTGCGGCTTAGATCCGATGGCAGATTCGGATAAATACGGTAATTATTCTCGAAGGAAAAATACTTTACTGCAGATTAAAGCATCCTTTTTTTTTTTTTTTTTTTTGTAAAAATGTTTAGTGTCTTGGATTTAAAATTAAATTTCACTAATTATATAGGCAATTACGTTAAAGTATTTATTTACTTTTAATTGGGACTTTTTGTACATTATACAAGTAGAAGACTATGTAAAATATCCTTGATTACATGTTCAGAGAAAATATATATTGCGTGTGAGCTTAGACAACTTTTACTTAGAGTGTTTAATTTTACAAAAAACATTAAATTAAGTATACACAACAGTCTTCTGAAATACGACTGAAAAGTTAGATTTTGTAATATACAGACGTGGAGCAGGTGTTAAAATAATTTATGGGAGTTTCTGGTGAAAATGACATTCGTCTCATCTCGTTCATCCACCGTTTAAGGACAGCTGTGTTGATTCTACAAGAAAATAAATCAATTTTCAATATTAAATCGAAGATCAAAAGAAATTGACAAGAGAATTAAAACATTTTCCTCAGTCTTTTTTTTCTATTTTCATATTTAGTATATATGATTGACATAATTAAAAATTTTCTTTTTTCTCAATCATCACTCGTTAATACATACTTGATTCCTGATAATTATTGAAAATATTAATAGTTTGCTACATTTTTTTAAAAAAAATTTGACTGGGAGAGATGAGAGTGAGTGAGTATTTTTTAAATTCGCATTACAAAGCAACACGAGAGTTATTGGCTGTGGACCCGGGGACGGAAAAGGCAATTGAGCTGGCACCTAACTCTCTGAACTTCCACACCAAGCCAATATGTATGAATCACAAGAGATTTAACTAACATCAAGCCTTCTACAATGGGGGTTTTCAGTGGCACAAGGGCTTGAACTCGTGACACATTGGCGACAAGTCTGTGACCATCACCACTAGACTACCTCCTCCAATTGGGAAGGGGAGGGAGAGAAGGTCATTAATATATTAATAGAATTGTAACAATTCGTTTATTTTAGTTTTAATTACTTAATAACCTATTTGCAGAATTTCAGGAACGATTTAGGAATGAAAAACAGACAACAAAGCAGTAGTTGAAAAATACATATTCTTTTCTAACCTTTCACGAGGCATCAATTTTCTGAAAATATTTTAAGGAAACATACAGAAGGTCGTTCATTCTTTATGGAAACAATTTTTATCGATAAATACTGTATTTTTTATGGCAATTTGTTTTTATCTGATAGCCATGATTCTTAACAATAGTTCTAGATCGAATTTTTCATGAAAGTGAACATTTCCTTAGTACTGTCATACAAATTTTACTTCATTCCTCTTGAACCGTTTTCCAAAATTATTCAGTGCTCTTGGATGCCGTTTTCCTAAGGCTTATTTTAATAAATCGAAAGAATAAAGTCCATTGGACAAGAGTAAGGGGATTCTACAAGTATTTCATTAAATAGGATACACATTCCTGTTTCTGATTCTTTCTTTGCTAAATAGGCGGCAGTTGACTTAAACGTGTGACAAGAGGCTTTGTCCGTATGAAGCTCCACTTAATCAATATCCTTTCCATAAAAGATTGGAATTTCTTCTTCGAAAATTGGTTCTAAAATATTCTGCTGATAGTAGAGTAAATTAATTTTGGCTTTATTTGAGACTTTTTTATTTTTAATTTGCCGTTGCTAGAAAATCCTGAAACTATCATGAATTCCTTCGGGAACTTTACTGTTCGCTAACGAAACCATTTTGTACGGTCATTCCCGTCAGTTGAACAAGGGAAAATTGATCTTCTTTTATTACAGTCACTTTAATATTCTCAAGTCTCATCGAATGTTACCACAAAGTTCCATTTTTTCAGCAGCTATGTGTTTTTTAAAAAAATTTCTACAATTTGCTTTTCTTTCAGCAACATGTTTTAAAAAAAGAGACAAACTCTGTAGGCTTAAACATCTTACTTAACTTTAAATCTGAATGAATGATTTTACTTACAGTGTCGGAATACATTCCTATTTTCGATAGAATGAATCTTGGGATGGGTGGATTTTCTTTTAGGATCAGAGATTTCACTTTCTTGATAGTTGCCTGCGTTTGAACAGTCTTAGGATGAAATTTCGTGGTCTTGTTTTCAATTTTACTTTCAGCTAGACGTTTTTCTCTCACTTTTCAAATTTAATATATTATAAATACCTTGCATTGAAATGCAATAACCGAGACTTAATACTGCTTTATAATTTTTTGATACGAATATTTCTTCTCGGAAAGCCTAGTTACGTAACTTTCGAGCTATATATAAATTTCAGGAGCCATTTTTAAAATAAATCTTTTATTTTATATTATAATCAAAAGAAAACATTAGCAGACGATTTTTCTGAAGTTTCCAAAATTTTATCTCAAATTACAAACCAGAAAATTAATTACAAAATCGTTTGCATAAAATGTGATCGACCGTCTGTAAAAGAAGGAGAGAAATTTATTCATTTAAATTAGATTTACTAGCAGAATTTTTGTTTTAGAAACGTTATTAACAGTTCAAAATTTATCAATTTTTACAGATTACGCTCATATATTTCTTACATTTATCTCTATATTTCATAACATCTTCGAAGACATTCAAATGCATATCTCATTTCTGAGAAGCTGACACATAAAGATATTAAAATTTTTTTTTAATTGTATTTTACTGCCGCCGACGCTACTCAATGTCCGAACGACAATCATCATCTAATAAAAGCGAATGATGTCATAACTGTGAATATTGTGCATAAATTTCAGTTAACTTTGTGTGAAAAGTAGCAAATTTCACTGATATTAAAGTAAATAAGTATTATATAGGATTTTTATCGATCTTCCTTGTACTACAATAATTTGTAACTATTTTATTTTCAAATCGAATCGGGATTTGTTGATTAAAATTGTTTTAAAAAGCTAAATGATAGTATTAAAGGAAAGAGAGAGCTTTTTATTCCCTATCAGTTTTACTGTTTCAATTTTTCTCTTTCAATTGATTCTAAGTTCAATTTGAGATATTAAAAATTAAAAAGGCTAAAAGTAAAACAAAACAGTCTTAAATAACCTTATCACATCTTCTTCCTACCTGTGTACAGAAAGTGAAATACATATTTCATTGAAAAGTATTTGGTATAATGCTTATTACACTTAAAGTAGAAAACCGTTCAGTATAGTGTAGTTCTTATAACTTAAATAAGATACTAATAAACCAAGACATATCTTAAATTATTCTGAATTTTATACCGTAAATTTTGTTATGAATGCTCATTTATATTGTGATAAATTTCTTAGTTCGAAGTACATGCAAATTTCTACAACCAAAAATATTAAGCAAATCATACAAGGAAAGTTGAACTTAGGCTAAAACACTAAAAAAGCTAATACTTGCATTCAGTAATATATGACATGAATTAAATATTCATTGAAAGAAGACAGCTAGGGAAAACGCACTCAAGTCAAGGTTATTGTTACAGAAATTAATTTGGGCCGCGCGCCAGGAAGAACGCATTACCTCTTAATTTCATAGTTACAGAAATTAGTTCTGGGGTTTTTGTTTTTCTTTTTGTGACTCAAAGTTTGACTTTATGAAACAATGTTTAAACTAATTCCTCATACAGTATTAAGAGATGTATGCCATTGTTTATGAAAAAGGTCGACTTGATTCTGAAACTTCTCTGAACAGCTATTTGACATATTAAAGTTTGATAAAGAGGGGTAAACAGTTACTCTATGAGTGGCAAGGATTCAATTCTCTGTGTGTGGTTGATAAAATAGGAAAGAAGTATTAAAGATCCTTATTCTTATTTTTCTTTTCTTTGTTCGTTCTGTCTCTATGTTATATTCATTAATTTTTTTTTTGTCTTTGTATAAAGAAAATGGAATACAACAGGGAAAATGTCTTACTTAACTAAGCTATTTCATTAAAATTAATGTATTGTAAAAAAAAGAAAGAAAGGAGAGACTACTTAAGTCATTTTAGCAATTTTCATTGAAACAAGACAAATTGATATCAAAGTTGATGGCGTGAAAAACTCTGAATTATGATGTTAGTTAAATTGTAAAGCATGATTTTCTCATTCTAAGTGCCAATTTTTTCCCCGAGTGTCTGATTTCTCATCTTAAAATTAGCCTAAATTTAAAATTCGATAAAATTTTTCTTGAAAGGTTCTAAGGTTTTTTTCCTGGGGGGGGGGGGGTTAAAAATGGCCTCTGGCCTCTCTAAAGATTAAATGAATGTAAAAAAATATTATAACAAGTTATTTGCTATTGAAAACTAATGAAAATACTTTTTATCAACATTTTTTTGCCATTATAGTTGTGATGAACATTTCCCCCCTACTCTTAAAATATTTTACAAAACGGAAAATAATTCTAAAAAAATTACTTTAAGGCCTTTACAAACATAATAGACCACACTTTACATAGTTCCGTAAAAAAATTATGTTTCAAATTAATTAAACCATGTTAATTGATTAATCTCTCTATTAATATCATAATTTAAAAATCTCTGAGTTATTAAAAGCGATATCAGTTTTATCTGGTGATGATAAGAATCTCGAAAATTATTAAGTGAGTCCTATTTTTTGCCGACTAAACAATTGAAAAATATTTATTAAATACAACAATAAAAGACTGTGTACTTATTTTCTACTTTCACAAAAGCCGTAGGTGAAAATAAAGATCAGTTAAAAGCAAAATTTGCTAAGAAACATAAACTTCCCATAGATAACAGATATAATGTAATAAAAAAAGCTAATTATAAATTTCAGTACTCTCTCTGCAAGTGTTAAATATATATTTGTAACAAATATAGGGTTAACCACAAATGAAAGTTAAAAGGGCAAAGTCTGATCAAATTTTGAGGTTATATTGCATAAATAAACATAGTATATCTCATGCACATTCTAGAGAAACGTTAATTCACAGTAACAAACAAAATCCAATTACATTCTTATGTCAACAATAAAGTTCATATTTAACTAATTCACGTGTACCGATCGATTAATTAATAGAGAAAAATAGATAATTTCAATCGAGCTAACATTTAAACAAAAATATTTGTACTTTATATCCAATGACAATTTGCAATGAAGAATTGAATGAATTAAAGACTAAAGAATGCAATAGTTTTAAAAATAAAGGATGGACCAACATGAAATTAATAAAATATTTAATTCGAGTTCGATATAAGTATATCATGTAAAAATATTTAAAAATAATTTTCATCATTTTCTCTTTTAAAAGTAAGTAATTAATAAAAGACCTCCGATTGTCTTTATTATTTTTGTTTTAATGTTTGTGATTATTTTTTGAAATGCATTCTTAAAATATTTATTCTATTCACTAAATTTTAAAAAATTCTTTTGGTAAAAAAGTAATTCTCCTCTGCATTATTACTTGATTTAAAAGAGAAAATGAAAAACTCAGAATATTAAATCTTATTTAGAACTAGAAGATATTAAAATAATAAACAAAGATCAAACGATAGTAAAAAATAATAATATTTAGCTTCCGTTGTACATGTTACCGTTATTTCATAAAATAACTAGGTAACTAGGTATTTCATGAAATAATTAGTCAAGTCAGGTACAGTATATAAAATTGATGAATTCTATGACTCAATTAGGTATTCTACAGAATAACGATTACTTGATCGTTAAAGTATGAAATACGACAATCGAAAGTTATTTGAATCGGTTCTGGCTGCTTTTGATCAGTTTTGAACCACGTATATAATAATTGTACAAGAAAAAAAAGTGGTATTCTAGTTTTCAGCTCAGTATAAGTGAGCAAGCTTTAATTTCTACCGAAGAAGTTCCGAATATTGATACAACGCTGCGATCTGTTGTAACAGATCAAGTGAGTGAGTGAATATTAACGTCGCACTATTCAGCTACACAAGGGCTTTTGGCGACGGGTCGCGTAATTTTGAACCATGGTCAAGTGACGCGGATGACACCTGAGCTGGCACCCCCTCTCCTAACTACCACACCACACCACACCAACGGGAGGACGTTTGAGCTCTCGACAGATTTAACGTGCATCTCTGCCCTACACGGCGGGTCTTCAGTGGTACTGGGCTCGAACTCATGACACGCTAGCCATAATCCGATACCTTGACCACTTGGCTACTGCGGCCTGTAACAGATCAAAGTTGCGGCACTGGACATGGATTTAAGAAGTATTCGTGTAAAAAAAATGTGTAATAGTAAAAAATGTGCTTGTTTCAAAAATGACATGCCATGCAATTCAGTGTCATCACAGCAATTCTTGTTCTAATAAATAATGAAAAGTAAATTGAAGGCATTTCATAAAATTTAAACTAATATTCTCCTACACTTTTGTTTGAAAAAATTTACACGATGTTTTTATGAAGCAACAGTTTTTCTTCCACACACACAAGCATGTGTATTTTTTTCATTTTGTTTAATACAACTATTTCTGTGCAATATATTCTTTTTACCTTTCTGTTTAACTAATGTTAACAATAATAAACTATACCATTTGCTTTTCCTTATTATTTATCAATTAATCATCCATAATAGCGATAAAGTGTACTTTTCGAGAGATTTTAGTTACTTATGATCAATTAATTTATAAAATAACTTTTAAACTGTTTATTTTTCTTTATTATTCAATGCAGAAGTGACTTTTGGAGTACTATATGGCTCAGCTGTTAAAAGAAACGTCGAAAAATACGATTCTTCCACGAAATTATATACAGTGAACCCCAAAAGTGTTCGTACCATCGTTAGTGTTCGTTAATATATTGTGTTAGTTAATATATTGGAATTGGAATTTTTTATGATATCTGAAACTTATTCTTAATGAGATGACATAAACTATTTTTAAAAAATTGATTAACTATTATTTTTAAAAATTAATAATCAAAAAGCTACTGAAGAATTACGCCACAAAAGTCTTCGTACACTTAACAAAAATCTCGACATAGCTTTAAATATTGCATTTCTTTCTTAATTTATATTTAGTAGGTTATGTTGTAGTGTCCACGACAACTTTTAGACATTTTGGTATAGATTTAATTAGTTTTTTGTAATTTCTGCATTGATTTTCCTCCATGCTTCTGTGATTATTGATTTACTTCCCATTATCTGCTTATATGTTATGTTTTCTTTCTTTTTTAAATCAAATTCTCATTAAATATGTTGTACTGGGCTAAATAAATGATTGAGGAGGTGTTTTAAGAATTTTGGAGCAGTTATAGAGACACCAGCGGCGTACATTGAGAGCAGTGCGCTTGACTTCATTATCTTTTTAAAAAATGAAGTCGTTTCCAATATCCAAATTTTGGGTGGGTGACTTAAAATTTCTTTTTAAAATATTTAAATAGAGCTCATGATTCACAATACAATAAAAAATTACCAACTTACCTAATTTTTAGGCCTATTTACACCCTCACGCAAGAGCACTTCCAACTCCACGGTTCATTGATCCAACTGGATTCTTGGGATTAAGTTTCAGAAAATTCAAAATTGACAGCAAATTAATTGGGATGATGGAAAATTCAACATTTTTGGTTCTGATGGGCAAATAATAATTTGTAAATAAAAAAATAAGGAATTTAATCCTATGAATTTAAATATAACAAGAACTCCATGCTGAACCATGGAGGTGGAGATGTTCTTGCGTGGGGGTGTAAATCGGCCTCAAAATTAAATAATTTGGTATTTTTTGATGGTATTGGGAATCAAGAGCTCTATTTAAATATTTCAAAGAGAAATTTTAAATTATCCACCCAAAATGTGGATATTGAAGACGACTTTATTTTTAACAGTATAATGACGCCAAGCATACTGTTCTCAATATATCCGCTGGTGTCCCTATAACTGTCCCAAAATTCTGAAAACACCTCCTCAATCAGTTTATTTCCCCCAGTACAACATATTTAATGAGAATTTGATTTTAAAAAAAGAAAATATGACATATAAGCACTTAATGGAAAGTAAAAACAATAATAAGAGAAGCATGGAGGAAAATCGATGCTAACATTACAAAAAAACTGATTAAATCTATACCAAGACGTTTAAAAGTTGTGGACACTAAAAGATATCCTAATAAGTAATACATTAAGAAAGAAATACAATATCAAAGCTATGCTGAGATTTTTGTTAAGTGTACGAAGATTTTTGTGGCCTTAATTTTTCAATAGAGAGAGAGAGAGCTTTTTGATTATTAATTTTTAAAAATAATAGTTAATCAATTTTTTAAAAATAGTATATGTCATCTCATTAAGAAAAAGTTTCAGTTATCATAAAAAATTCCAATTCCAATATATTAATTTTTATTAATGGAAACATTAAATTTTATCCGAAATTGCAAGTGTACGAACACTTTTGGGGTCCACTGTATATAATTCTGATTTTTTTTTTAAATTTTAAAATCTTTTCAATCCAGAAATTTATTGATCCGACCGACATAATATTCGTATGGCATAAGAATGAGCATTCACCCTTTCCTCTATAAAAAAAGAAATGGAGGAAAATATCAATTAGTTGATTTTATAAGGAATTTTATGTATGCAAATATCATTTTTTTATTGAGTTATCTTCTATTTCCCTCCGTTGAGGAAAATTATTATTCTGCTGCATAAAATTTTGGCGCATATATAACTTAAGGGCTTATCTTTACTTCCGAATGTTTATTTATGGAGTTTTTTTGCTATCGTTTTTTATATTAACAGTCGTTATTTAAATCGTTTGCTTCCCAGATGAAATGGTTGAGATTTTAAAAATTCAGATGTGAGAATAATATTCAAGCTGGAAAAATAAATAGTAATTATAGAGATTTATTTAAGATCGAGACGAATAAGAACAACAAAAAGAACGAACGAGGTTCTTATTTTACAGCGACAGATTCTGA
Organism: Trichonephila clavata; assembly: GCA_019973975.1. Taxonomy (NCBI): domain Eukaryota; kingdom Metazoa; phylum Arthropoda; class Arachnida; order Araneae; family Nephilidae; genus Trichonephila; species Trichonephila clavata. The sequence continues at coordinate 33,177 of BMAO01032157.1, forward strand.
AAAATAAACTACAAGAACACAAATATTGTTTTTTTTCTTCTTCGTTTTTTTGTGTGTATTTAAAATTCTGTTTTTACTGTTGAATAATATTGATTTCAAATGCCCATAATTTTTATTTTAATAAGTTTTATTACTTGTACTCTATAAAAAAATAAAACACAATTTATAATTGATCAAAAATACAATACTAAAGTCAATTTTGCATCAGCTTTTCCTCAAATCTTTCGTTAAATTTTTAAAATAAATAAACATATATTTTTAAATTCTGTCATATAGTCAGCTTATGGTTTATTTTGAAATATTTGTCATTTTATGTGATTTTTATTTCTTAAAATAGTATTAATCATTTAGAAGGATTAATGGGATTATATTTGAAAAATGAAGCTAGTAAGTTGAATTTCCGAAGTCGAAACCTGCGTAGTAAGGGAATCGATAGTTAATTACAAGTTAATTTCTATCCCTTTACGGCATTCCTTTCAGTCTGGACTTAAGCTTGAAATGTTTCCTGAATTATGGAGGTTGCTGCCTGAAGGTTAGAAGTAAGGTTTCTAGAGGAATAATCCAATGAGGGCACAGGTAGGCGAACACACACACACATTATTGATTTATTTTTCTTCATTTATTTTTGCTCTTGTATTCTTGAATAAGATATTCAATTGTGTGATATAGTTAACATCTTATTTTTAATATATTTACATCAATTCTACTTCATTTGGATAAATCCTTCAGGGTAAATTCTTTTTATGTTACGAAGTGTAATTACTTTTCACTTTGATAAAATGTATTTATATAAAAATTTATTTTTAAAATCTCCATGCAAATCGTGTGGTTATAATACGCGGCAATACCTTCTTCCATAACTTCCCCTCCAAGCTAACGGGAGGGCTTTGAGCCTCGGCTGTCTACAATGACACTAGGTTTCGAATCCTCTATTCCAGAGGTTCCCAAACTTTTTAGTCTCACACACATAGACCCCTTGCCATATTTTCCAGTTTAAGGTAGACCCCTGCTTAATTAACATTGAATTTTTGCAAATTTATCAATTTACCTACTACCTTACTATACTACCTACTTTAAAAGAATTAAATTTCTAACTCTAATGAAGTATAGAGTTGAAAACTTAAAAAGCACATGTTCATTAATTAAATTAAAAGTTAATTAATAAAAAATGTTAAATTAACTAGCTAAACAACAGACAAATTATTTTAATGGGAGGAATGAATCTCTAGCACTACAATATCAATTTTTCAACATTTGATATTGTAACGAATTTCACTGTTGGGTTCAGGGATTGAATAGACTTTGATCAGGACAGCGATAAAACAGTTCTTTATTATCAGCCCAATGAAGAATACAATGTTCAGAAAAGCATAAGAACAGCCGAAGTCACAGTAATACAACACAACAGTAATACAACACAACAGTAATACAACACAACAGTAACACAACGCAATGTACTGATCCAGCGGGAAATAGATCAAATGCAAAGCCGTAGGCTTTCGTACTCTCTTCGGCATAAATCACGACGGAATCACCCGTAAAGTAACAGAGGCTGCTGGCGCGTCTGAGCTTCAAGAAATCTGAATAACAACTCATGTTGCATTTCAGTATGCCTTATATAGACACGGCGAAAGTGGTAGAACATTCCAGAAAATAGGAGAACCGGAACCGGAAGTCGTCAAATATCGCCAATATCACCAAATTTGGCGACAAAATAAGTTGCCAAAACTGTCGCCAACTAAACGATATCTCGCCAATTTGGCGAGATACCCAAAGAGCCCCATGTTATTTACAAGGTCCCATAGCAATTGATCTAATTCACATGTTTACATGCAATGAACATTAATCCTGTACTATTTTTCAAGCAGAATAGTAATTTTGACATAATTCAACATTATAAACACATTTTAAATACCAAAATCGTAACAATATCAATCTTGTCTGGTTTAACCTTAAATCTCTGTTAGTATTGTCCAGTTTTTTTTCTTTGCTATTATTTTGTTTCTTGTTTTGGAGATTGGCCCGCACTGAAACTCCTCCACACAAACTTCTTCATACTAAAAATGAAAAACTTCCTCACGATATTCCATAAGTCGGGACAAATAACAGGTTTGACTTTTCAAAGCCAAAATTGCTTGCATTCATTTCTAAACTTAAAGATCTTCATTAGTGCTTATTACGATCAGTTCCTATTTTAATGCGACATTTTTTCAATATGACCATATGAATTCATTGCTTACTGTGATATTGTGATAGTCAAAGCATTCTCAAACCTGGTTTCAAAATCTGAATAAAAGGCATTTTAATGTTGAACGTAGGTTCAAACGTTCTGACGGATTGTCTATACCAAATTTAGAAGGAAAAAAAAATCAGGATCTCCAGAATTATACTTTTTTAGCTTAACTCAGGAAAGAAAAGCTGAAATGGTTCTTGTTTCAATAAAATTTATGCTGTTACCTTGTAAATGCAAATTAACCTCGTTATAAATTTAGTAAATAAATTTGTTAAATAAGTAAAATTTGGTTTCCACTTGTATAAATTTTCTTTTAAAATTAAAGTCACGATCTAGTTTGATGAGAGCCACACTTACACCTCATGGACCCCCAAATAAATGTTTGGCTGACGTAGACCCCTTGGAGGTTGTCATAGACCCCTGAGGGTCTATATAGACCACTTTGGGAATCACTGCTCTATTCTATTACTCCAGCCAAGAACTCGCGACCATGACCACACGGCTAATGCATCCCGTTCGCCATGAACCTCTACGGCAGCGATTCCCAACTTTTTTATCGCCGCGGACCGGCCGATGTTCGATAATTTTACCACGGCCCGCTGAGAGGGAGGGAGATGTCGATTGTTTATATTTTAGATTATTTTGATTTAATAGTTTTAATTTAATTGTATTTAAAAAAAAATCTCTTCGGAATAAAATACAGTAACACTGTAAATTAATATAAAGGGGTTTAACATGAAATATATATATATATATGGATTTTCATAAAAAGTCGTATAGTCAATAAAATGAAAATAATTTAATGTTCCTTGCGCGGCCCGGTACTATTTGATCCATAGGCTGGTACCGATCCGCGGCCCGAGGGTTGGGGACCACTGTTCTATGAGAAGGAGAGTTTGTAAAAACAAAAGTGTTTTTTAAAATATATTACTTTTTTGCTTGTAGATTTTAAAGAAAGAGATTTGATTATAAAGCGATTAATGAGGTACAAACAAGTCGTAATACATTTAAAAATCGATGAATAGATCATACATTTGCAAATACATAAGAACTTAAAGTTTGCAGAAATATATTCGATTGATTTAGATGAGAGATGATGTAAATTCTTATGCACAGCTAGCAGTTTTTGTCCGATGATATAATATAATGGAAATACTAATCAGACTAATAACGAAGAAAGAGAAATGTACCGGTATATTGATATTTTCAAATTAAAAAATGCATTTAAAGAAATGGATGCTGACCTTCAAAAAATTGTCTCAGTAAAAACAGACAGTGCACCCAATATTTAAAGAGGGGAGGGGGATGATTTTATTCAAAATATCAGACACTCTCTCTGATTGAATCTCATTATCTAATAGAACAACAAGTTCTACGAGCAAAACAAAGTTTAAAAACATGTTCCGAGTGATGTCAACTGTAATAAAGGTCATCTCAGCAAGAGGTCGCAAACAACGAGAATTTACTCAATTATTATAAGACACCGAGTGTCAATATTTGGGATTATGACATACAACATTGTTCGATGGCTTAGATGCAGTCAAATTTTTAACCTATTTGTCAGTTTATTGGAAGAAGTACAGCTCTTTTTGAATGAAAAATAATTGTTACGGTGAATTTTCATAAATTGATTGGATAAATTATTTAATGTTTTTATGTGACATCATTCAGAATCTGAATGAACTGAATAAAAAATTATTTTAAAAAAAACTCTAAAATGATGAATGAACATATTAAAATATTTATGATGACATCTTCACCAGAGATTTATAAACGATAATCATGAAATATTTTCCTCAAGTGCAAAAACATTTTCAATATACAATAACATTTGAAAATACGTTTGACGTTCAAGAAAATGAAATTAAAATATTTTTTAATCATTATACAGGAAATTAAACAAGATTTTTTTTCAGAGAGATTTAATCAATTGTGACTAATTATGTTCGGAACAGTTATTTTTAAAAAGCATATAGACTGATACTTTTTTGATATATTAGTGTTAGTTGAATTCAAATATACATACAAAATTGTTTTAAGAATATCATTACAAGGAAAAAAAAAATTAAAATGCAATTTCTTGGCAAAAAAAAAATGAAATAAGAATGATACATTTGCAAACATATTCTCTTTTATAAAAAATGTTTCCACAGTAAATGTATTAAATAAATAATAGATTTTTAAAAAATTCACATTATTTTCAGAGTTACTATCGATTGAAGTAACATCCAGTGTTTTTTGATAAAATTTCTCTACTCTAATATATTAAAATATGAATAAATCGACTTCAAAATTATATTAAAAAAAGCTTAGTTCAGCTCCTATTCAGAAGTCCTAGCTATATATATAGGCAAAATATTATTATCATCATAAAAGCAATTTTAATTATAAAGGAGAATGTCCTAAAAACATGCTACTTTTCTTCATCCCCCCCCCCACAAAATTGGATTTAAATAATTTTTTATTATAATAATACTGTTAAAAAATTTTTATAGGTATATTCTAATTCAACTGACATTAAATATCAGAAGTTTGTCCATCTATACGCTTTTTAAAAATCACTCTGTTCGGAACGTAGTCAATTACCTTAAAGGCTTGAAAAATATTTTCCACTTCATTCATGTTGTTATTAATTCTCCGGAGACTAACCAAGTCAGACAAGACCCATACTAACCTTATCTCTTAAAATGTCGACTACATAGAGTTCGGTAAAGGTATCTTTCCTAAAAAGGTTCTTAGAACTCAAGATACGCTCGGCAGAAGCCTGGTAAATCTGACATTTGGTACAGGTGGTGAAGATGCTCTTGTCCTCCAAGAATGAGAGCCACTTGATGTGAGACTGGTAAGAAGTGAGAGGGCAGTCTGAGAGCATCTGTCACAATCGAGGACTAGAGTCATGACAATCTTTAACTACCACAAAAGAAAATTTGAAGCATTGGTGTGAACTGAATTTATGCAGCTAGATATCGATCAGATAAGAATGAAAATTGAAATTCAAAGCAGCATAGAGGAGAAAAATAAATCTGAAAGCTTGATTTTAGTAGTAGAATGAAAAGTTTCTGAAAGTTGTGGGGAGATAATAGTCACCGCTTCAAAATCGGAAAATATTTTCTTAGCGTATGGAATAGTTAACATAATAATTTTTTATTTCAGTAAAGAAGCTTATTAATTGGATCATTGTATTCATGTGAAAAATTGCTCCCCTCAGTAAATTTTGAAAATCTTACCAACAGAAACAAACCTGAAAATAAATCGACAGTGAAATACGTTAAAATAATGAATACAAAATATGAGCCTAATATTAAGAAACTATCTGAAAATAAAAGCAATAACAAATTTCACATAAAATACATCTGTATAAACTTTTTCACATATACTCATATCTGTAATTCGATTTCTTTTTTCATTTTCGTCACACTTTGTAGTTACACTAGGGCTATTGGCTAGGGGCCTCGTAATTTTAAACCTTGGTCAATTGACAAGGACGACACCTGAACAGGCTTCTCATTCCACCCATATCTGTAAATAAATTTATTAATAAAGATTTTCCATAATATTTGTGCTCTTCTTTGTTCATTTGTAAGTATGTAACGGGTCTATTCCTGAGCCTTTTACTAACCCTCTTGGGGAAAACCTATCTCTTTAAATATTTTTCTATTGAAAACTTTCTCCCGAAGAAGAAGATGCGGTTTATGTAAATCATGTCGTATATTTAAGTATTAACTTTTTGGTTCGAGAAAAAGAGAGAGTTTAGTAGCTAGATGATAGAAGTTAGGGATTAACGTAAAGTAGTTGAAAGTTAGACGAGAGTGAGGCATCGATTAATTAATTAATATATAAGATTGATAACTGATGATTCAGTCAATAAGATATTTGAATTAGATTCAAATCGACCAGAAGCGCGCAATAGGTGCCAAAACAATTGACAGAGGAGCAGAAGATCTATCGCATATCTGTTTCCACACAACACCCCTTAAGCGGTACCAACAAATACGGAACCAATTCTTTTCAAGGACCATTGTCGCTGATGAAACATGGTGACATCACTTTGCTCCAGCCACCAAAAGCATGAGCATTGAATGGCGACACCCTTCATCCCCACGACCGAAAAAGACTAACTCGTCAACTAGAGCTGGTAAAGTCATATTAACCTGCTTCTTCACATCGATGACCTACGAGTATGACTTTCAATGCTGCCATGTACTGTGCTACATTGTATAAACTTAGAAAGAATATCAAGAACCTCCGACGTGGAATTATCATCAAGTGGGATTATCATCTTGAAAGATAATGCTCGTCCTTATGTGGCTGGGATGTTTTCGAACATCCCCCAGACAGTCCGGAACTCTCCTCGTGTGAGTACAACATCTTTTGTTTACTCAAGAAAGCGAAGAAGGGACGGTGATTTGCCAACGATAATGAAGTCAAAGCAGTTGTTGAAAATTGATTCCCCAACCAAACCCTGAGCTTCTTCACATGGGGTGTCCATCTTCTCGTGGACCGCTGGGACACTTGCTTCAACCTACAAAGTGATTTTCTGTGGTCTGTCTGTTACGTCTGTATTACTTCTTTCCTTTGTATACTAATTTATATTAATATCATTAAGCCATTTATGAAACCAACTGGAGTGCCACATCTATTTGGGTGACCCTTATATTAAAAAGTAAGTTTTGCTTTAATGTTGTACTTGAATAAAATATTGCTATCTTTTCCCTTTGAATATTGCCATAACTGTAAAGAGTGCAGCGTTATAAACATGCAATATTAAGAAGCCTACTTTAAAGAAATAGATTATATAAACAAATTATGCATATTTTTTCTCTACATCGATAAAAATAAAAAAATTTTAATGTGAACCTGAAGTATTTCCCCTATTTTTATTAAATGAATCATTTCAAGATTTCTGGATGAATACTCTGATTTATATATTTGCAGATTACTTAACACAAAGAATAGACTCATCAAAAGTAGGAAATCTAAGAATAACAGAAGGGTTCTTTTTTTTTTTTTTGCAATCTTTTTCTCTCCTCTGTCATTTTTCCTTCGTGCAATCGACTCCATAAAAAATCTTTCCTTCAACTTAAAAGATATGGCTTAAAAGCTTCATCAAGTATTTTTGAACTTATAAGAGGTTTTAGAACACATACACACACATACAACAAATAATTGTTCTTTCTTTACATTTTTGTAACGCTCAAGAGACTCTCAACTACTTCATTTTTTCTCAAAAAACTTTATCAATTCCTTATTTTTTTCGAATAAGATAATATAATTTTTTTTGTATTTTATTTCTCGAATTATTTTTTTTAATATTGAATATTAGGATTATATTTTCTCGACAATGGTGTATTGTTAACGAATTGGTTGTTGAGAAATCTAAGGAATTTAATCATTTATTATTGTAATCAACAAAATTGGACATAAGTGAGATATTTTCAGGTTTTCTGTTTTAAATTTCATGAATTTTCAAAACTTTTAAAATGATGAGATGTTGCAGATCAAAAAAAGTTATCTTATATTCCTAAATTTGGTGTATTCAATATACACATATGAGCTCAATATACTTATTTACTCCACAGTTCATTGTGACCGCGGAAGCCTAGTGGTCAAGGTAACGAACTCTTGGTTGGCGTGTCATGAGTTCGAACCCAGTACCGGGGTGCCTGCTAAATATGTTAAGGACCAAACGCCCTCCCATTGATGTGGTGTGAAAGTTAGGAGGGATGGGTGCTAGCTCAGTCCTTGTCATTTAACTGTGTTTTTTAACTGTGTGTGCGAGGCTCACTCACTCAATTACTGTTTAGATAAACGTATTTTTTTCGTTAATATAATGAAAAATAACATTCATTTGTAGTATAAGTATCAAAAATAAATGAACATAAAAAAACTTACAGACTATGAAGTTGCTCTTAAATATTTAGGATGTAGAATAATAATCTGAAACACATGGAAATAAAAACCAAAAAAGGCTGATTATATATAGACTATATATAATCTACGTGACTAATTACAAATTGTATTAGTTTAAAGCGGTTAGTAAAATCTTAAAATAACATGTCTCAATTCAAATAAAAAAAATTTTACAAGGTATCACGCATATTTTAAAAGCTTTTTATGTTCATTGCTTTTTCTTATCCCGAATTTTGCACCGTAATATACCTATATTCTAAATTTAATACAGAGAGACCTATATAATGCTTAAGTTCTGCATGGAAAATATTTTAATTGAAATTTCGTTCAGTTTTAAATTATTTACATAAGTAGTATTTCACTTCATTTTTCCTTTTATTTTAATCAGGAATCTTGAATTTATGCTTCCAAATAAAAGGTTTGCAAATTGATGAACACACAAAACTCTTTTTCATTGCTTTCTATTTATTTTTTGTTCCAAGGAAATATTCTGAGAAAAAAATCAATCGCCATGCACTTTTTCAGATTACTAAAAGAATAATGGATCTCTTAGTTCTCGAACAATGGCTATGCCGCCTGCTATGCAGTGTCTCTGTGAGATTCACATGAAACGCTTAGTCGCCACCATTTTGACATTTAATGGACGCAGCAGTTCTTTAGATAAATAGAACAAGGACCCATCTCTGACCTGAACGATCATTAGAGTTAAGTTATATCCTTCTTGGACACAAGGATCGATAAGGACAGAGATAAAACGGACGTGAGATCGAAATCAGAAATCTGATTATAAGAACATCCCTTTATGTTTACAAGGTGTAAATAGCCCATTTTTAATGGATAACTGATAGTAATATAAATGTATTCGTTAGGTATTCTGAATAGACACTTGTTATTTTGATGTTTTATATATTATTTGGAAAGTATTTAATTAGAAAATATGATTATGTATAACAATTGTTGCTACTCAGACACACTAATTAAATAATGAAAAATTGTTAAAGCATCAAATATTGTCTTTGGAAACTCAAATTGTATTTGGAAACTGTATCTTTTATAATTCACAACTGACTTGTAACATCTGTTTGGCTAGCATTGTTTTTGTAATGCACACAGTTCACTTAATTATTTTAATCATAGGTAATATAGATAAAGTTTTAAAGTTTATAAGATTTTTTTGAAATTTTTGGTTTAAAAATCAAAGTTGATAAAACAAACTTCATTTTCAAACAAATTCAAAAGGAAAAACCAGATACGTGAAAAAAAATTGGATTAACTAATTAAATAAAAAAATCTGCATTAGAAGTTAATTAACTATGTTAACTACATTTATTAATTAACATCCTAAATTAATTCTTTTTGAGCCCTTAATATTGATACTATTTTTAGTCTGCTTTTTGGCCTTCTTCGATGAGAACTGGAAAGTTTATTAAGGATACCTTTTTTTTCTTCTGCTTTGACGACTGTACTGGACCAAGTCGAATTTTCATGCGGGAGATAATTTTTGTCTCAAAAATCTTATACATACATGTATTTACGTATATACCTACCCCCCCCCCCCGATTTATCAGGGGCTTTTTATTTACACAATTTCACTTTTACACAGTTTTTAAAATACAAGATTTAAAAAAAAAATATTATATACAAAAAATCCTTGGTGGCTAAAACTGTTCTTCCTTTTTTCCCCCGCAGAATGCGTATAACTTTTTTATATTGTTTTTTTCTCCTTATTTAATAAGACAACCCACTGCACTCGTATTTCTGTACATACGGTAATTGCGCCCTGAAGAGAAAATTTTGCTATATTGCGATCAAACCACAAAATTCTCTTAATTTTTGAACACTATTATATTTTACATGGAAGGGCACAAGGATGTATAAATAAATTAAACTCATTTTTATTCATATTATTTGGTCCCAAAATATGTCAAGACAGAATCTAGATTAAGAAAAAAATGTTCTGTCTCACATGTGATCATCTTCAAATTCTGAATAATTTTATTTTTTTCATTTTTTCTTGAATTTCTTATTACATGTAAATTAATCGATCGATATCGAATGATCGAAATCAATCGATATGTAAAAAATATTATTATTGTTAGTGATAGTTATCAAATAGAAATTTTAAGAGATGATTGTTGTAACAGATTTTTGAAAATAAAACTCATTACTGTTATCGATGAAAACTGTATGCGGGATAATCTATATATATAAAGGAGGAAAGCGACTCATTCACTCATCACGATATTTCCAGAACTATTTGACCTAAGCGCTTGAAATTCGGTTGGCTTGTTCCTTTCACGTAGTAGAAATCTGCCAAGAAAAAATTATCTACCACTAAAAACTCAAGGGGGATGTGAGGGGTTAAGTGCCGTTATAGATAATTATTTACATTTTTGAACTATTAGACTTACAGACTTGAAATTTGGCAGTCATTCTCCTTTCATAGAGTAGAGATCCGCCACAAAAGAGGTTTTTACGAAAATTGACCCCCAAGGGGGTATTGAGAGCTTAAAGCATCTTTTACAAATAAATATTCCCGTGTTTGAACCATTAGTTACAGACTTGAAATTTAGCAAGCATGTCCTTTCAAGGAGTAGACATCAGCTACAAAAAGGGTCTTACGATGATCGAATTTCAAGGGAAGTGGATTTGCAAAAGGTTAAGTGTACGTTATAGATAAATGTATGCCTTTTTGTGCTATTAAGCCTACAAATTTGAAATATGGTAGGCACGTTCTTTTCATGAAATAGAGATTCGCTAAGCACGAGTTTTGCAAAAATCAACCCCTAAGAAGGGGGGGGGGTGCGAGAGGATAAGGGGTGTTATGGATAAATTTACCATTTTTTGAACTGCTAAATCAATATACTTAAAAATTGAAAAGCATGGTTTTTTCTTCTTCTGTAGAATAGAGATTTGCTAAGAACTGATTTTACGGAAAGCAGCTTCTATTGAGGAGGGAGATTGCGAAGAATTATTAGGCTGGCATAGACAAAAAGAAATCCATTTTCGAACTACTTGACCTACAATAATGAAATATGGCATGCATGTTTCTTTTGACTGCTAGCATGTTTCTTTTGATAGCTTTTTGCAAACCTCTATGAACGGATCTTACCGAAATCAACTCTTAATGGGGGTAACGGGGCTTATTGACTGAGGCTGGGACTTAGAAACCAATAACTGATATATATATATATATATACTAACTGCATGGCCCGGTGTTGTACGGGCTTTTACCTAGTGTACGCTTACTATGTGAGGGCCTGGCCCGGCGTTGCATGGGGTTTACCGAGTGTATAACAAAATCGCCATGTTAATTTCCTCCTTCCTTCATGGCGCCAGCATTTTTGTGTGGGTGGGTTTGCGTACGACGTGAGTGCATGGCATGGCTTTCTCGTTCAATATTTTCCCTTCTCTTCACAAAATAAGCACTTCCAATATTCTTTTTCGAAATTATTTTGACTTTTTTGTTTTTTCTCTCTCCTCTTAGCCCGGCGTTGCACGGGCTTTTACCCAGGGAATAGCTCAATCCTCATGGGAATTTTTTTGTTTCCCTCAGAACGATAGCACTTTTGAGAGTGTGCGTATGTACGCTCGAGTGATTTCCATAACTATGTCATTAAAATTCCCTTTTTCGAAATTTGTTCACTTCTTTTCATTGTGAGACAGGTTTCATTCCCCTCCTTTTAACCCGGTGTTGCACCGACACATTCGAATGCGCAACATATTGCCATATATAGAAATTCTCTTCCCTTATCAGGGTCAAAACTTCCTGGTGTGTGTATGATTTCTAAATTAACGTCATTACAATTCCCTTTATCGAAATTTCTTCCACATATTTCCGAAGTCAGACATGTTTATTTTTCTCTCTCTATAGCCCGGTGAGACAGTAGTTTTTATGAGTGTAGAACTATTTTCCCTCTTTCCACTTCCACCATATATATATGAAAGAAATTTATAAAATATATTAAAGAAAATAAAGAACATAACAAGAAATAACTTAATAAAAACATGAAGATCGAAACTAAAGAAGATATAAAAATGAAATACAAATAAGAACCTAGCGAGTCAAAAAACAATTTCGGACTTAGGACCGAATAAGTGGGGTTAAACTAGTTTGAAGGCGCCAACCTTCCCCCTTTGCAACTCGGTAGGAAAAAAAATTAAAATAAATAGAAAATTAAAGTATAAAAATTCAAAGTATAAAAAATCCAAAGTATAAAAAATCCAAAGTATAAAAAATCTCACAGAAAGTATGAAAGAACAACCGACTAATATTCAGCAAAAAATTCTCCTAAAATGTTTAAGCAGAAAAATACTAAAAGAATTACCTAATAAAAGGATTCTTCAAAAAAGATTTTTCAAAAGTTCTGCTAACAGAGCTTTTTCCAAGAGATCCCAAAGGTCTTGAAACCAATGGAAAGATATTATTCATTGTGATAAAAATCCAAATTACACCTAACCGCATCCTTTAAACCAGCTTGTAAGGATAGACGCCAAGAGAGATGACAATCAAATTTGGTAGGCTATAACTTGGTTGGTTGTCAAAATTGCAGAAATTTGGTTGGTTGTCAAAAATGTAGAAATTTGGTTGGTTGTCAAAAATGTAGAAATTTTTCAATGTATAAGATTTTTAAGAAGGGCATGGAAAAAATATAAACTGTGTGAAGAGTGTTAAAACAAAATCTTCACAGCAAAACCACTAATATGCTGACTTTGAGATCCTATTGTTGTGTGGCGGTTTTGTAATCAGAAGTAGCGAGACGATTAATGTATTTGTGATGAATATAAGCTCTTAAGAAGTTAAGAGGATAGTCATGATCTAAGCAGCATTGGAAGAATTTCTTCATATTATTAAATTTATCTATTTTGTTGGTAGTTAAGTTATCATTCCTAAGTAAAAAAATTCAAAACAATATTTCTGTAAATTGATAGATGCAAATTACTGTTCCATACAAAAAATTTTATTACATGGAAACTAAAAGAATCTCTTTTGTCAAAAATTTTACAGACTACTCTATTGTCAATAAGATGCAAGTCTAAATCCAGGAATTCAATTATATTAGAGTTAAAGTTAGTTTTAAGAAGGTTGAGATTGTCAGGGTAAACATTATATTTGGTTTGAATTCACTATACCAGTGAGGATAATTAAGGTGTAAGGATAATTAAATTAGATCTAAAATTAAACCCTAAGCCACTTCTAACTTTTATTTTCCCGTTACATCTTCAGGTATTAAATTTATTATCGAGTTCGGGAATGAAGAACACATGACTTTAACAGAAGTTTGTCACTCCGACCATTAATTTTTATTACCTAACATGTCATGCTTAAATTCTCAAGTATATCTCTTCAATAAGAAGCGTACTTGAAGAACATATGGCTTTTGAAGGGGCCGCCTATTCAGATATTTAACACATGTCCGTCTCTCTCTCTCTTGGCAATCGGATTCAAAAGTGATTTCATGGAATAAACCACAGTTCAAAATAAAATGTCTTGATGTTCACTCGAAAAACCACGACAGCAATACACACACACACACACACATATATATATATATATATAAACAGTACATATTAAAACAACATGATGAAATACACAGCGAAGCGGGTGGGTAGCGGCTAATATTGTACATAATAATGCTTTAATCAATACTTATTATAATAATAATGGATTTACATAATGAGTTCTTGGGGTGAGAAAATAATCATTAGCAAATATTTTTTCAATCGACAGTGGCCATGTCGCATGGTTATATGGCATGTTAAAGATCCCTAGAGTGTCTGTTTGGCTTGGGTTCTCTCAGAAAAATTAAATCCTAGTACAGGTTCACATCGTCAGAGCTCCGGTGCCTCCCTCTAGGGAGGAATCTGAGTGTCAAAATTACCTGCGGTGATTGGTATTCGCCTATATGGTGCTGCACTAAAAGAGATACCAGTTTCCGGGGAATGTGACAGGTCTACAATGGTAAAACATCAATCCGCAACCCATTAGAAATTTTTAAAAAAAACATTTTTTCAAAAGTTTAGTAAATCGGCATCAGTATTGATCATATTTGAGATTTACGCACAGTAAAGAAATATCCAAAATTGGTTTTGTTAAATAAATCCCATTATTAAATGCCTTTCGATACTGACAGAAAAAGAATGTGAGACCATACTCATATCTTCATAACGAGATAATTTGTATGAACTCTTCTAATATAACACTAACGATTTGCTGAAATTAAAAACATGCCATGAACAATCTTAAAAATATAATCGAATTTGTGTAACAGTCCTTATTATTCAATGCATAGAAAAATTAGTTTGCAGTTTTAAATTTTTTTTTCTTTCTGTAAAGACTAAGATATTCAGGCCTAATATGAAGTGAATTCCTTATTAATTTGCCTTACCCCGCGAGCGAAATAAATAGTATATACAAACATGAATTTTTACTAAATTAATTTTTTTCCATGCATCAAGCAAATTTAACAGATCAATTTGATGTGATGTATTTTGAAGTATGCATTTTAAATCCATATCGGAATCTGTAAAAATCATCACTTACAGAATTATATCATTTATTCACTGAAAATTAAGTCGAGACTACAAGGCTTTACTTTATTGATAAATGGCTCTGCGCCCTTTCTCATATTATTTATTGATCTGCCTACGGCTGCAGAATACAGGCTTTGAAGTTTTTGTCGCTTTGATAAATTAGAGGAAACGTACAGGCAATAACTACATCGACCGATTCGATTCAACCTCTTCTTTCAAATTTATGGTGAACCAAATTCTTAGTGACAAAAAGCAATTGTCACTATTCCATAATTTAGCATTTAATAATTTCAAAAAGTTATTGCAGTTCTTAATGAAAGTAAATTTTGTTTTCTGTGCAGTTTATTATGTACGTTTCAAAAATGCTTTGAGAAAATAATCTTTTCTTATTTGTCTCAAAAAATTCCTTTTAGGAAAGAGCTTTCTTAAATAATGTTATGCCTGAATGTAGATAGATAATTTAAGGTATCCGACTACTTGCGACAACTTTTGTTTAAAAAAAAATGGAGACATGGGGATTTTCTTGTTTTTAGATTTGTTTAATACATTTTAAGAAAAATATGCTAAAATTAAGATGAGAAAAAGAAATTATTATTACTAAAATGGGCAAAAATGGGTGAAAATTTACAAAAAATAACATAAACGCGGCCCATTCTGTATCAAAAGTTTATAAACCGATTTTCAATTTTTCAATTCTGATGTATTGCTATGTTATTCATTTTGGAAATGACCTTCAAGATAAGAGGTATTTCAATTTTTACAAAAACGAGAGCATTTTATCTTAGTTATTATATGAAATTGCTTAAAAAAATGATTATACTAACATAAAGGGGCTGTAAATTTTGTAATAAAACAGTGATTGATACATCTAAAACTCAAAACAGTTCTACTATTATACAGAACATACACAAACAGTTTTATAATGAATTTTTCAAAACTTTTTTAGCAATCGTTGGGCCCCGTTTGAGCATTTTAAAAAAAACACATTTCGAGTAAAACTCGTTTTAAAGTATGACATCTTGCTTAAAGTAATGGCATCTGCTTTTACTAAAAAAACTTGTAGTTTTTGTTCTAGTAAACGGAAAATAATAGACTTGGTATTTTTATAAAGCCAATAAGATGGCCTGTAAAACAAAATCATAAAAAAAAATTGTCAATTTCTGGTAAAATTCACAATTTTAGAGTAGTCGGATACCTTAATTTCGTGCAATACATTTACTGTTAAAATCTTCAAAATAATTCAGAAATTTCTCAAACTCAAGAACGAGTTTTCCTTTTAGTTTCTTCAAAGGTGGCATTATATTATTATATTAGATTAATTTGCCAACTTTTTTCTACATAAATTAGCCTAAATTATAGTTATGTAATAAGAGTTAAGAAACACATCTACAGTAAGATAAGTTAATAACGATAGATATAAAGGATATTTAAAACAATAAGTTTAATTGGCTTATCTCTGATGAAATGGAATCTCTTCCTGTCCTGAAAAAGAAGTCCAAAGTAAAACTCGAGCTTAATAATGTAGAAAACCCGTTTAACACGAAACTAAGGGGACTGAAATATTTATTCGTGTTAAAAGAATTCCATGTTAAAGGATATTGCAAAGAAAAAAACCTTATATATTCAACAAAATTAAGTTTATTGTGGTACATTTTATTTACATAGATATGCATATTGCTTGTATTTAATACAAATCAATGAAACAAAAAACATTCGCAAGAACTTGATGAAATTTAATTCAAAATTTTCAAGCTTTCGAAAAACAAAACATATTTATTGAGTTTTTGGAAAAATGTTCTATTTTTTTTTTTTTTTGCATCGTCTTTTTTAAAATCAAACTGTCAACAAATTGTTCGATGACATTTATTTTGCTTATTATTTCACCATTGGAATGTACGTCTAAATATCTGCGCATACTTTTCATGATGTTCTTCACTTCGGGTGACGTGGGAACAGAAGCTGCC
This sequence comes from Trichonephila clavata, assembly GCA_019973975.1. Taxonomy (NCBI): domain Eukaryota; kingdom Metazoa; phylum Arthropoda; class Arachnida; order Araneae; family Nephilidae; genus Trichonephila; species Trichonephila clavata. The sequence continues at coordinate 49,818 of BMAO01032157.1, forward strand.
TTATTCCTTTTATTTTCGTCGACAGAATCTGCATCAATGATATTTTTTTGATCTTCGAACAAATTCCAAAATGTGTTCGTCTTCCATAATTGGGGCTGTACACACTTTATTATCATATAGTGCAGCGAATTCTTTCGATGATATAGTACTCGAAGAAACTCTCAAAGATTTTATTAAATGGTTGGTGTTTTTCGTATTTTGTTCATTTCCAGGAGTAAAACTTTTTCGTGTTAAGCAATTTTCGTTTTGTCTTAAGCGTTTTCGCGTTAAACTTATTTAACTGTACTTGATGAAATGACAGGAAAGGACATTTTCAAGAAAGCATTTGAAGATATCAGTTTTGTCGTTTCGTTTGAAACGTGATAAATTTTGTACCTATAGTTTCAGTGCGTTTCGCAATTAATTTATATTTTTATAGAACAGTATGAAATAATCGACTGTTTTAACATATAAAACTATGAAACTTTTATCGTTTAGCTATTAAATTAAAAAAATAATAGGGGAAAAAATTAAAAAGGACTTAGTGTTGAACTTATATACCATTTAAAAAGATTCTCAAAATAGCAAATGGATGACTGATGTCTTATTTTACACAAAACCCTTTACTTTACTTACTTTCAAAAATAAAAATAAATGCTCGAAAATATTCTCTTTTGGCTCCAAAATATAAACTAAATGTCAAGATCTCAGTTCAAAAGTTACCGATTTTTTTCTAATCAATTTCAGATAGAACTACTTAATTGTGAAAAAACTTTAACTAAAAAAAATTAACTGAAGTTAAATCATTGATTACTATAAATTTTTACTTGACATTTTAAAATAACAGTAAAAACCATCAAAATAAAAAGTTAAAAAAATCTGCGTGAAAATGTACTTATTTTCATTATATTTAAATGGAGAATAAAAATACAACCTTTCTGAAATGCAGCCAAGGTTTTTAATGTAACCTTTGATCTTTAAAATAACAAGCGGAGGGAAAAGAGACGTTATTATTATTATTATTAAGGATAAATTATTCAATAGGAATATCAAAGCTTTCCCCATTATATTTAGTCCCAAAATAATAAATATTCTGCATTATCGTAATATTTTCTATTATGAATTTTAAAAAGTAAAAATATGAGTACTTGCTTTGTTTATTTATACAATGGGTTTTGAGAACTTCATTTAAATCGTTTACTCCGTTTAAACAAACAAAAATAAATACATTGAATATTTTCTATTATATTTCACTAATTAGAAGGCTCTCTAATTATAAAAATTATCTGTGATACTTTTGTTCCATAAAATGTACAATAGCTCTTAGAAAAATTCTCGTTGAAATGAAGGGTAAAATTTATTTGATTTAGAATATGCATTGTTACACTATTATTGTATTCTCTTGTGATTATTGCTACAAACATTATTATTCCGAAATGCTCTGTAACCGTTTTGTGTTTTTTTAAAATAATTTATGCATTTATCTCCTATTGGTCTTTAGTAAAACTATTTAAAGGTGTAGAACGTATGTACAAATTTGTGTTACCCATGAGGGATTTCTGTATGTTGAAAAGCTTATTTTGATTGCAAGAGAATTCATTTAAATAATAATCAGTTATTTAATTGTAGATATTTGAATGTCATCAAGGTTTCCATTCAGCTTAATGTAACCTGTTTTAATAAAAATGATTCATCAGAAGGTCTTCTAAATTTAATTCATGAGATTATTTTCTGTTAAAATTCTTTTTGCCGAAACGATCTTACTATTCATGAAGGTGACCAGTATTTTTACAATGAAAAGGAGGACGAAAAATTTAAGAAAAAAATTACAATGTAAAAATATATGAAATATTTTATTAATTCAAAAATATATTAATTACGCTTACATTCCTTTTAATTATTTACCTATACAAGTATTTTTTCATTGAATTAATTTTTTTGTCAGCATATTTTCTAATAGATCGTAAACTTTGGAGCAAGAAATATCCCTCATATTGAATTTTATGGAAAGTATTGCAGCTAAAGTATCAATATATTCAGTGTTGATTTCTTATTAGTTCAAAAATCATTACCAATTGAAAAAACGCTTTCAACTGCTACTTTAGTTCTTGGACAGCACTACGTAAATTCAAAAAGAATAACTAATTTTTAATGTAGAATGTGTTCATTTTTTTCATGGTTAAATGTTTCCACCCATCTTTTACCACTTTCAACATTTTGATTTTCCCATTGTTCTAATTTATCAGAATTTAAATATACATTCAGTGTGTGTGTTCTAATTTCTTCAAACAGCGCGTAACAGTTCGGCCTGGCATTTCTGAATGGAGATTAATGGATAAGTTTTAAAATATTGAAAAGGAGGAAATTTTTTTTTAGAGGAAGGACAGAAAAAGAAGGACTGTCCACCCTGAAGGAAGACGGTTGGTTACCTTACATTCAGGCATTCAGAAGTGTATAAGTTTTTTGAAATCTCTGAGATTTTCAAATATTTTAGACCTTAGCAGATATTATATTAAAAAATGAGAAAGTATTCTAAAAATAAATTAATAATAATGAAAAGCTCATATATATAATCTTTGTTTCAGTTTGGTTAGCTCTGTGGACAATAGCCTTTGCACAAAACGTAAAAAAAGAAAAATTTCTGAGGCAGTCAAAGTGCCAATAAGTCATACTTTCAATTTCGAATTTCTTTTAGAATCTTGTCCATCCTACCATCTTAGTGTAAACATTGAATCCCCCCCCCAAATGATAAAGAATAATGACAGTACACTTTTAAAGGTTGAAAATAATTAATTCATTTTAGCATATTTCTCATATCTACTCAATGTTTGATTATTTTTACTCATCAAAAGTTAAGGTATCCGACTACCCTAAAATTGTTAATTTTACCAAAAAAATGATAAATTTTTCTATGATTTTATTTTATAGGCTATCTTATTAGTTTTAAAAAGATGCCAAATTTATTATTTTCCATTCACTAGAACAAAAACTACAAGTGTTTTAGTAAAAGAAGATGCCATTACTTAGATATATGTCATTCTTTTAAAAGCGTTTTACTCGAAATATGTTTTTTTAAATACTCAAACGTGCTCAAAAAGTTTTGGAAAAAAATTAACTGAAATTTTTTCTGTATGTTCTGTATAAAATTAGAAGATGTAATAGAATTAGAATTTGTAATAATACAGTGATTTATCAATCCCTGTATTATTACAAAATTTACACTCATGTCCATAAATTAAGGATAATGAAGTTCAGGCAAAGAAAGAGACAGAAGCAAAACAAATTTGACTTATTTGTAAAGTCTATTTATTAAACAAAAGGTAAAGAGCAAAAAAGATGTTATATGTTTGACATAATTAATAAAAATTGCGATTTTTACACCCTGGAGCAAATTTCAAAAAAGAACCTATTTACAAAAAACAGTATAACATGGTTGGTATGATGGTTAATACGGAGTATGTCCCCCGGACGATGCAATACAGGCCTTACAACGCCTACGCATGCTGAGTATCAAATTATCAATCTGATCTTGGGGAATATTACACCACTCATCAAGCAATGTCCTCCAAAGTTCCGGTAGACAGGTGAGAGGGGGTTGACGGGCTGCAATTCGTCGGCCAAGCATATCCCACACATGCTCTATTGGATTCAAGTCCGGTGAGTATGCTGGCCAATCCATACGGGTGATATCCTCCGATTGAAGGCATTCGTCTACAATGTTTGCACGGTGAGGACGGGCGTTGTCATCCATAAACAGAAATTCAGCACCCATGGCGCCCCGAAACAAACGTACATGTTGTTCCAGAATGACATCCCGATAGATGTGACCTGTCATCGTTACACTCTGAACATGCAGGTCAGTTCTGGAACCAAGAATAATTCCTCCCTAAACGAGCCATCCTGCACCACCGTAACGGTGTCGTTCAATGGTGTTCTCTTGGTGGTAACGGGTACCTGGGGCTCTCCATATGAAAGTCCGGCGAGAATCAGACTGCAAACTAAACCTGGCCTCGTAGGAAAACATCAGACAAGACCACTGTTGGGGGGGGGGGCACAATGCATGCTCTCTACTCCAGGTTAATCGCAGGCGACAGTGAGTTGCGGTAAGGGGAACACATCTGACAGGCCTAAGAGCATATAGACCAATGTGCCCTAAGCGTCTGTACACTGTCTGCCTTGAAACTGTCGTACCGGTAGCTGAAGAGAGCTGACGAGATAGGTCTGATGCTGTGCTCCGTCTTTTCTTTTGGCAGTAACTGCCAAATACCGGTCCTCATTCGGCGTTGTAACTCGGGGGCGACCTGTGCTGTAACATCTACTCACATTACCATCACCTTGGAATCGTTGCCAAAGCCTGGAGATGACACTCTGGGCGATTCCAAGTTCGTCGGATACTTCCAGCTGGGTACGTCCACATTCCAGTCGTCCGATAATTCTACCACGTAAAAAATCATCCAAATGCTTCCTTTGTGCCATAACTATGCGGTTATTGCACTGAAAGGCTTTTAAAGCGCTTGTGAACAATTTTACTTCTTTGCCACCATTCCTTATATACCCCTCTCTTACACTATCGTCATTGTGACGTTCTATCCGCGCCATCTGATGGTTTCCTATAATTTGCATATTCTTCTTCAAGATGTGTGTGATAATTCTACAAGTGAAATTTTTATTTTAGAGTTCAATTTCTGTGTGATTCTGAATTATCCTTAATTTATGGACATGAGTGTACAATCCCTTATGTTAATATAATCACTAATTTTTTTAAGCAATTTGATATAATAACTAAGATAAAGTGCTCTAATTTTTGTAAAAATTAAAATATCTCTCATTCTGAAGGTCATTTCAAAAATGAATAACAAAGCAACATATCAGAATTGAAAATTGAAAATTTGTTCATAAACTTTTGGTACAAAATGGGCCCCATTTATGTTGTTTTTTGCAAATGTTTACCCATTTTAGTGATAATAATTCCTTTTTCTCTTCTTAATTTTAGCGTATTTTTCTTAAAATGTATTAAACAAATCTAAAAACCACAAAAAAATCCCCATATTTCCACTTAAAGAAAAAAGTTGTCGTAAGTAGTCGGACACCTTTAGAAAAGATTCCTAATTTCATGAGTATAAAACTGCTATATATATGTATAAATTATTCATATCTAAGTCCTGCATTAAGAATTCGATTGTATTGAAATATATACTTATACCTATAACTGTTGCCTGTTGATAAAAAAAAGGGGCAGAACTCATCTAATTGTGTTTTCTAAAAATCTCTAAAATTGAAGCATAGAATGATGTTTGCTCTTTCGTAACCCAAAAACCAAGTGGATTCCCGCAAAACCAATTTCAGTGGATCTCTACTCCATAAATTGAACATGCAAGCCAAATTTCAAGTCTAAATCTAACAGAAAAAAAACAAAAGTTTTACTATCAATATCCCCGTAATCCGTTGAGAGCCGTTTTCCAAAATAACCACTCTTAGCGGATTTCAACTCAACAAAAGAAAAATGCAAACCAAATTTCATTAGTTCTTGTAGCTCGAAAAAAGTAATTTTTTTCGTCAATACGTCCCAGTAATCCCCTGCACCCACCCCCCACAACTTGATTTGCTTCAAATACATTCTTAGTGGATCCCTATTCAACAAAAGAAACATGCTTAACAAATTTCAAGTATATGGGTCTAACAATTCAGAACAGGAATTTTTTTCTGTAACTCCTCTTGACCCCTCGCAACCCTCCTTGGGGGTCAATTTTCGTTTTACTCTTTGTTAGAGGAACTCTATTCCATATGAAAGGAACATGCCTACCAATTTTCAAGCAGGATGATCAAATAGTTTAAAATGGAAATATTTATCAATTACGCCTCTTAATCTCCCGAAATTAAACTTAGTAGTTCATATTCGCGAAACCCATTTTGTAGCGGTTCTCTACTTTACGAAAGGAATCTGCTTATCAAATTTCATGACTGTACGTCTAATAGTTTAAAAATGGGGATAATTATCTATAACGCCACTTGAGTCCCCGCAACGCCACTTCTGGATCTGTTTTCACAAAACCAATTTTGTAGGGGAATTGCACACTATGAAAGGAATCTGCTTAGCAAAATTTGAAGACTGTGCGTCCAATAAATAAAAAATGAAAAAAATTTATCAATAACGCCCCTTGAACCCCCGCCACGCGGCCTAGGGTCGATTTTCACAAAACACATTTTGTAGTGTATCTCTATCCTATGAGAGGAATCTGCTTACCAAATTTCAAACTGTGCGTCTAATAGTTTAAAAATAGAAATAATTATTTATATCTGCCTTTAACACCCCGCAACACCCCTTGGGGGTCAATTTTTCCCAAACCTGTTTTGTAGCGGATATTTACTCCATGAAAGAAACATTCCTACCAATTTTCAAGCAGGGAGGTGAAGTAGTTTAAAAACGAAAATATTTATCTAGTACGCCACTAAATCCCCCGCAACGCCATTTAGAGGTCTGTTTTCACAAAACCTTCTTATAGCTGATCTCTACTCTATAAAAGAAATCTACTTATCAAATATAAAGACTGTGCGTCTAATAGTTTAAAAATGGAAATAATTATCTATAACGCCCCTTGAGGGCAATTTTCACGAAACCCATTTTGTAGCGTATCTCTACCCTATGAGAGGAATGTACTTACTAAGTTTCAAGACTGTACGTCTAATAACTTAAAAATCGGAATTTCTAACGCCCCTTAAACCCCCGCAAACAATTGCTGCTAATTTGAAATTACAAACAGACACTTCAATTTTATTTATTTGTATATATATAGATTGGGATTATAATAACTATTGTTTAAATGTGACTAAAAATGTAAAAAAAAAAAAGAAGAAGAAACGATTAAAACTAACCGTAAAACTTATCAATTTTTTGTTTCTTGCATTGCTTTTGCTTATGAAGCCTTGATTTATTATTTTTAAAAGTGCATCCGAAACAGCCGATGCTCTACTTAACTGAACAGTGAGATAACTATCCAAAAAAAAAATTACGGCACGTGTCAGCGTATTATCATGTGCGCGTAACACTATTATGTCTCATGAAGGCCATCGGTCGCCAGTAACCAAAACAACGACTTCATTAGCTCAGCTTGGCGTTCAATTTGGCGTTCATCTTGGCATTCAGTTTCACGTTCACCCGTATAGTTCCCGTTCCCGTAAGAATACGGAATAAAATATAGCCTATGTTACTCCCTTAATGTAGCTTTCCATTAGTGAAAGAATTTTTAAAATCGCACCAGCCGTTCCGAGATTAGCCGGAACAAAAACAGACAGACAGACAGATAACAACAGACAGACAAAAAAAAATTTTTTTTGTTATGATACCGTATATACTTTAGTGCATTAAGTAAAAAGCTGCTAATTTGAAATTACAAACAGACACTTCAATTTATTTATTGTATAGATGAATTATTTTCATTTTATTCACTTCTTTTCATAAAAGTATAAAAATGGTATTAATAAGATAAAAGCAAAGTTATTATCGACATAAATATTATTTTAACATTTTGATAAAAAAAGAAAAACGTGAAAAAAATCACAAAAAAAAAATATTCCTCTCTTTCTGAACACACAGCGCAGAGTGGCTTATTAATTTTTAAGTGAACAAGCAAATAGGTTGTTCAATTTTTATATGCGTGGGACCGAAACGATCGGAAATTGCAGCCATAACTAAGGAGTCTTATTGTGAGTGATAGGCTATGTTTAAATCAATAATGGCAAGAGCCACTTGCGCATCAACTTTTCTTCTAAGATTGGCTACTTTGTTCCATGAAACTGTTTCATAAATGTCAAAATAAATCTCGCTGTTAATGTGTGTGTGTAAACGTCTCTTGTATTATATTTTATTATTGATTTATAAATACTTCTTGAGAATTTCATCACGAAATGAAAAAGAAAATAAGAAATTCCATTTTTTTTTTCAAGTTTTGGATTAACCACTTAACGGGCGCGATCGAGTTAACTCGATCGCGCTAAACTGGCCAAACTGCGCACAAACGAGATAATTCGAACAGAGTCGCATTTTATGTTGCTGTAATTTTCACGCTCAAATATAAGCGATCGTGGTCTGCAGTCCTGATACTGACTGCGACCTGTCATCGTGATTTCGTAAATCTTAATTTCTAGACATCAGCATTTGGAACGCATATGTTTTGCATAAAATAAAAGATTGAGGTGAAAAAAAATTTAGACTTCAGAAGCAAATTAGCATATATATATATAGTCGACTCTCGATAATTCGAAGTTGATGGGACCAATAAAAAACTTCGAGTAATCAAGAGTTCGAATTATCAAAGGGGTAGGAAAAACTTAAAACACACACACACACTAAGAGAAATTTTTTTCTAACACATTTAAATTTGAAACTATGTAATAAAACATCAATAATAAGTTTGAAAAAATTATTCTAAAGTAATTTTAAAAATTTCACTTTATACGGTATAAATATTATACAGAAGTTAAGTCATGTATTAAAAACAATATTTTCAACGTTCAGCTACAGCCCTCTATTTATACGCTTTCAGCATCAGTTCAGAGGGCGCTGCTCACGCCATGCATGCGCGGTGGCTCTGAAACTTCTATTTTACGTAACATCTTATAATTGATATTTGCTGTAAAGTTCATTTAATTCTGATAATTCCTTCATGGTGTTGCATTTTTTACAAACAGCAGTGTATATAGCTGTAAGAATTCTCCTTTTTGTTCCAATCTCCTTTTTTTGGCTTTATTTCACTGATGAATCATGCACATTTGTGCGCAGAATCCCTTTGAATGGTTTTTTTTTGTATAAAATCTACTAATTTTCATTAAAATCTATGCAGTACTTCTGCAGATAAATGATCACAAGTGAAAATTTTCTTTCTCTTGCACACCAGTGCATAATATAGATTAATGGGTAAAATTATTTTTAAGTGTCTATTAATATCTAGAAATAGCTGTAAAAAATATTGATAGTTATTAAAACTACTTCTAATGAAGGTATTTCAATACACAAGAGAAATGCTTGTTACGGATCAATACGCAACCTTCTATTATCAGTCCTTTTAGGTGAAACTTTTGGGCCAGCAAAAGTTTTAATCTTTTCCTAAAGAAGGAAACGTGATATGCAAATTAAGTTTATTATATATATTCCTAGTTCGCGAATTAATGAGTTAGTGAATTGAAAATGAAGAGAATAGATAAACAGAAAGTTAGAAGTTTAGTTACAAGAAGTGACAAGATAATTATAAGGTGAAGATTACTAGAATTGGTTTAAAAGTCCTTGTAAAAGATTATAGCCAGGAAGTGATAAAGATAAGTTGGATTGACCAGAAGACTGCCTAAGTTCAGGTACTGTCACCTTATATTACGTTGATGTTTAAAGTGTTAAAGTTGTTAGGCGGACATTAAATACTTAGATTCTGTATAAAGTAATATTAAGGAAGAACCACATTATTATATATATTCTCCCCAAACGCGAATCTCGTATCTTCCCTCTGTTGCTTGACTGAATTATCCTATTTATAGTGCTATTTGTGTTTGAGTTGATTATAGTGATAAATAAAATAGTTGGAATTTATCATGTCGAATGATCCTTTAATTCCTTCCATACCTTTAGCTGGGTCACAGGGTAGAAGGGAATTGGGCTCGTTTCAAGCTTGTAGTTTTAAATATTATTCTTTGAATAGGATAAAAGTACTGAAACGGCTCAATTTACCATTTGTATTACTGGTATTAATGATGTCTGAAAAAACTAAAGTAACCCAAGAAATGACTTCTTTAGAACCATTAAAATATATATCCTTAATAAATTTATATGAAGCAGCGAGAGAAATTTGTGTTATTTCTTACCAACGTAACTGATGCAGTTACAGATGATGACCCATCTATGACAAAGTGAGACTTGTAAAATTGATACAAGATAGAGTCAATCCTGTTGGAAAAATTCCCTTGGTAAAATACGATTGCATATAATTTACTAAGAAAATATATATAGAAAAATTTTAAAGATGTATCTTGTTATGAAAATTCTCGTCAAGACAGAATTTTATGAGTCCACTAACTGTATCTCCAATTCCAGAAAGTTTTTAAATGCTTGGATGATGACTGTGGTGCTATTACATATTTTATAGAGGTGAGGTGATTCGATCAAGGGTAAATGATAAAAAAAGATTTTATGGCATAACTAATGATATTAAATCGTCCATGGTAAAAGCAAAATATGCACAAGGTTCTGATGATACCAATTGACTTACAAATTTCGCGTTTTCGGTAGATTTAAATGTTCATTTAAATCAGTGATTCCCAAAGTGGTTTATATAGACCCCCAGGGGTCTATGACAACCTGTAAGGGGTCCATGTCAGCGAAAAAATAATTTAGGGGTCCATGAGGTGTAAATAGGGGTCTACGCTAGTGACTCTGATTAAATGAACATTTAATCATAACATGACTTTAATTTTCAAAGAAAATTTAATCAAGAGGAAAACAGATTATTTACGTAATTTATATAAATGAAGTTTATTTTCAGTTACAAGAACCATCATTGCGGCGTTTCTTGTCAGAATAAATAGAATACAATATTGAACGTCCCGAAATTTCCTAGTTTTTCAATTTGTCACACACAATCTGCCAGGAAAAGGATGTTTTTAACCTACGTTCAACATTTAAATACTATTTATTCAGATTTTGAAACTAGGTTGAGAATGATTTGCCTGTGGTAATACCATAGTAGGCAATGAATTAATATGGTCACATTGAAAGAAGAAACAAATATCATATTACAAGAGGAACTGATCGTAATAGTCACTAAGAAGATCTTAAAGTAAAATTTAGAAACACGGATGTCAGCAATTTTAAAAGCACCAGATTCATCCCTCCCTTTAAAAGTATTTGTTTGTTACTGAGTTACTTTATGTAACATTTATTATACGAATTAATTAAATTTTAATTTAATTAATTAACAAGTGCGTCTTAGGTTTTAAACACCATACTTCACTACAGATAGAAAATTAAATATTTTAAACTAAGTATAGCTCTATACCAACTGCCAAAAAGACATTTAAATTGATAAATTTGCAAAAATTCATTTGTTAGGTAAGTAGGGGTCTACCCCAAACCGAAAAACATGGCAAGGGGTCTATAAGACACAAAAGTTTGGGAACCTCTGATTTAAATAAATCAAGGCTTCGAGTCGGAAATGAGCCGAAAAACCAGAAAAACCGTTATTTTGGTCGGAACGAAAACCGGAACTGAACACAAAAAAAAATTGGTTTATTTCGGTTTGATATATATTAAGTCATCTTGTCACTGTAACCAACTTTATCAATATATTCTAATTTAATTTCAATCATATAATTATCATCATTACATGTACATTGCTTTTCGATTTATTGTTTTAATTTTCACTAGTACTTTTCTGTTTCAGTTTCGCATGAAACTACTTGTAGAAGAGAGATTTAATTCAATTGAATGAACTAGTATAGATGATTTTGTAAAAAATATCTGTCTGAGTTACATTTTTCGCATTCCAGCGTGCGATAATAACCAATGTTTGTACGGACTGTTTAGATCAGGGGTGGCCAACCAGGAACCAAGTGCCACTATCCGATAAAAAAAATTATGCGTGCCACTTCAAACTTTTCCAACAAACAAAAGAATATGGAATGGTGAAAAAATGTTACTTATAGGCTTATTATGGAATTCTTATGCACACAAGTAGCACATATTTTATGAAAGTCTAAGTAGTGGAAATTTAAAAATAATATAATAAATAAGACAAAAGCGCAAACTTAAGTTTTAATGTTTTTTCTTCAGTTTCATTTAGTTAGGTTAGGGAAAAAATAAAACTGAGTAACCAGAAAAATTTAATTCTAAATAATTATTAAACAGTCAGTACTTTCTTAATGTGGCTCTTCAATTTGTAGATTTTTTTTCTGAGTCATCTACATTAGGGTTAGTTCTCGAAGATGCAAACAAAATCGGGTTGTCTTAGGTATGCATCAGTTTCTCTTTTTGGAGTATACTCCATAAGAATCGATTTTCATATAAAGCCCACTGTATGGAAATATTATGAGGAGTGAAATTTTGAAAAAAGCGCTAACAAAAAACTTCACACACACTTCTGCGCTAAATCTCTGTCCGAAGAAAGAAGGAAGAGTTTCTACTTTTTCTTTATTTTTAAAATTGCGTTCGTTTTTTTCCTATCAAAATCAGACAAAAAATAATTACAGAATAAAAATGATCACTTATTTTGCCATGATACAGTATAGCTTTTTTACAAAATAACGAAATTTTGCATTTTTTTACGATTTTTTCAAAAATGCGCCAATATTGATGCATTTTTATGAAAAGAGATTTTCAATCGTTCTGTACGAATTTCTTACCATCAGAAGGTATCGAAATTCGGTACTAAAGAAATTCATACTTCGTCCTTTTCGAATCAATGATTTAAAATATAAAATATCAAAAACTTTTTTTTTTTTGAGATTTTTCTAAAAATACTCAAAAGTCTAATTAAACCTTGAATAACTTCATTATTTATAAATATAACCACGCGAAACTTTTTTTCCAAGTGCCAAATGCTGTTATCCATGTTTTGTTCAAAAATTGAAAAAATTGTTTAAAAATTACGGATTTAAAAAAAAAAACATTTGTGTTTTTTGTATAATACCTTTTTTACAAAAAATCATTTATGTAGTTTTTTTCTTAAATTTTTTGGAAAAATTAAAATTTTATTGGGATAAAGTTATACTCTCAAAAAGACCGTGCAACACCGGGCTGAGTGGAGGAAAAACATACCCACCCAATGGAGTAAAGAGGTGAAAGATATTTCAAAAGAGGGAAATTTAGTGACATTGATACAAAAATCCCACACAAATACACCAGGAAGAGTGCTTGCACCGAGATAGGAAGGATTTTTTAAGGCAATAATATTTATACACTTGAACAAGCCCGAGCAACGCCGGGCCATGAAAGCTAGTAAATTAATAACAGTCTCCAGAGGTGATTGAGCTTACCAGGCTTTCTACAGTTCATCTTACTACAATGGATCACATTATGATCAATAAAATGGATGGATAGGATATGATTCTCTTTTCTCTCAACTGCCAAAGACTCCAGGCCCATGCACGGGATCTCCGTGGTAACATTGTGCAGAAAGCACACATTTTGATGTTATCAGAAACATGGCTTCGCAATGAGGAATTAGTTGAAATTGAAAATTTTAAACGCATAACACAGTATAGACGATTAAGTATTAATCGTGGGGTCGGGGTCATCATCTAACAAAACGTCCGTGATTCACAACTTAAGTTTATTGGCAATCATGATGACTTTGTGAGAAGAAATACCCAGTACGTTATTCAAACTAAATCTAATTTCGGAGATATATGTGCCGTGAGATGCACTTTACCTAACGGTAAACCCATTGTTGTCGTCACAGTTTATATTTCTGTCAATCAGAATGTTACTGACATTAAAGATCATATCCACGAGACTTTATTACCATATACAGAAGGTGGTTCTTAACTCTACTGGGGAAACAGTATCATGTACTTCCACTTATTCTTGGTGGCGATTTCAATATTGATTTCGATAAAGATGAAGGATTGGGAGTAGTCCAATTTTTAAAATCAGAGCCTAATTTAGATTTCGTTTCTGGTAGAGCACTGGGGACGACTAGGTATAGTAACAACCATTGATGCGAGATTTTCACGATTCTTTAATCACCATATGCACCGACGTTCATGTATCATACTTTAGTTACCACAAGCCTCTAGTCACAGTGATCAATAATGAAGAGAGAATGTAATTAATACTCACAGTGATATTAACCCAGCACTTCTCAAACTTTTAATATTTGCGACCCCATTTTCATCGCCCCTTCCCATTCAATATATAACAATGTATTCGAATGCAATAATTGTATATTTTGTATTATTGTATACAATAATTGTAGTATTTTGTGAAAGTATTTATACACATCTAATATTTCAGTTACTTTTTTTTTATTGATTTATTTGTTTCATGTTATCCCACAACCCGTAGAGCACAAAACCTATTACTGCAATTATTTTACTGTTATAATTTTTTTTTCAGGTTTTCATACATTCTTAATTATCTTTTTAGCATGTTAATTTTCTTATTTGTTTCTTTATGTGTTTGTGTTTAATCATTCATTACTGTGTGTGAGGCTAAATTGTAGTTCTCTTAAAATTGTGTGAGCACTCATTAAAAAAATATTTAAAATTTTGGAAAAATTATCTAGCACTAGGTGGGACCTTCTCTAAAAAATATTTTGCCTGCTATAATAGTTAAATTGTAATATTTTTTAAATTTAACCCTTGCGATTCAGAATTAAAAATGGGAAACAACATAAGGATCTGATAAAATATTGTTACGTAGATCGGGGTTCGTGGATTATGTGCTTTCAGTCTCAAAGAGAAAAGGGTTCCTTAAATTTACTGCAGATAAACAACTCGAAAAGTACAGAATATAGTAGCAAACTTTGTAAAATAAATCTCAGAAGGTCTTCACACCTTCTACAGTGTTCAGAAACAACTGTCAAATGTTTAAAAATACAAATACGTAATGATAACGATTATTCACAAGCAATCGCTCGATTGTAGCAACTATTTGACAGACAAAACAACATTGAATCAGTTTCAGCGAGCGACTCCTATTTATAGGTTGCACGAATCTTTCTTGAAAGATCCGCTTACGTTACAGATCGTGATATTGATAGATTTCTATTATAATTTCCGGAAGTATCCATATCATAGCCAAGTCACCAACCTGCCAAAGTGGTCACTAACTCGCCTAATTTGGTAGCTGAAAATGATACCAACTTGGCTGTATCGACAATATTTCACCATGTTTCGACTGAATCGCTATTATGTTGTAACTGGCAGCGTTGCTAGCAAATATTAGTTTTTATCATAAAATATAAATACAACAGAAAGTAATATCAATATATTAAACAACAAAATATAAATTATTTACACTATTTTAAGCGTTAATTACACAACATTCGTAACACTACCCTTTCGCAAAGACTGCACGTCCCAGGCAGTACAATTCTTGAGTAAGAGGCAACTATTTTCAGGAATAAAATATTTACACACTAATCGAATGTAAAGTATCAAATACGAACAGCAGATAGAAAACAAATAAATTCAAAATACATGAGCAAATACAAAAAAAAATTACTACACTAAAATAAAATTAAGGAGTTAGGAAATAGAAATAATTTATAATATTTACAAAATAATTAGTGAACATAGTCTGCACTTAAAGATCTTAATCGACTGGGCCAAGGTAAGGGGCTAGCCTGTTAAAATCCATTACTTTTGGTTTTGTGAGTGGTGATTTCTGTATCCGTTTCACGACGTCAATCAGTCTTTTTCAGGACTGTATAAGGAACTTTCCAGCTGGTTTGCTGTTTCGGAGAGAGTCCTTTGCGACGTTTCGGATACCACAACAACACTTAGTCGCCTTCATGAAATTGTACGCTTCTTTGAAGCCATGCCGATTCTATCCCTGGCCAGATGATGCATCTCCTTCATCCTTGCCTGTAGTTTCTGGACGTACTCCTCAGGCGCAAGGGAGCATCTGGGATGGAGAATAGCCGAGGGTCTCATGAAAGGCACTCCTGTTGGAAAGCAGGAAAAAAGGCAGTTTCTTGTCGCAGTCCTGTTGATTACTGGATACCAGAAGAGAGATGCTGTTTAGGATGGTCCGATTGAATATCTCTACCATGCCATCTGACTGAGGACACAAAGCTATTGTCTGGGTTTTGCCGATGCCGAGTATCCCACAAAGTCTCTTGCAAACTGCAGAATCGAAGTTTTTCCCTTGATCAGAGTGCAGTTCTAGAGGAACTCCCCGTATCTTGAGATCCAGTGTTGCAATAGAATCTCTTCAAAAGCTGGCGCCTCTTGGTCAGGCCACTTCGTGAAGCTGATGATGTCATTAAAGTAAACCAGGCATCCCTCATATGAAAGTTCTCCGAGAACCGTTCGAAAGTTGCTGCCGCATTACACAAGCCAAAAAGCATAACCTTAAATTTCCACGGTTCTTATTCGTGGTGAAGGCACAGTCTTCTCTTTATTTTCAGAAGAATTTCCACTTATCAATACCCGCTCTTGATATCTAGGATAGAAAATCAAGTGTTAACAGCAAGCGTATCACCTATTATTGACAGAGGGTAAACTTTCCTTCTCGGTGACGTCATTCAACCGGCGACAGTCCCGTTTTTTTTCCTGACTAAGACGATTGGAGATGTCCAAGACTTGATGACGGCTCAATGACATCATTAGCTTGTATGCCCTTGATCAGTTTTTCGACTTCTTGTTTAGCAAACAGTAGTCGTCGAAATTGCTGCTTAATAAGAGGTTGTTCTCCCGTATCAATTCGATGTTGTGTTAGTTTAGTCTTCAGATGTTCTAGAAAATAGCTTTGGAAGACTTTAATCAGCTCTCTGTTTCTCGTCAAAGTCAGTATTTTGCAACAAATCCTTGACTAGGTCATCAGAAAAATGTCCTGGCTATTACACTTTTGGTCTACACATGTGACAGAAGCACAAGCTGCTAGCACCTCTCTTATTTGGATAATACTCGTTTTATCACTGATGTTAACCACTCTCACTGGGATGGCTGGCTTCGAGAGACCCACTACCGACGAAGCTACCAGTACTCTTGTTCTAACACTGTCTGTATCACAATAACTAGTTTGGCCAAATCGGAATACTCGGTTATCTGCTACTGAACCTGGTAATATACACCCAGTTGTTGGTGATAAAGAGATGTCAGTTTAGGCTACAATTTTCTGGCAAGATTCAAGTTCAGTCTTTAGTGCAAAAAGAGCGATATCTTTAAATTTTGAATGCATTCAAAGTCCAGTTTGAAGTCATTTTTCGTCAGAAAATTTAGTTCAAGAATACAAAGACCGGCAATATCTGCTATAAATGCCGTATGGTGATAGTTGATATTTCCCAAGAGGATAGTGAGGTTAGCTTTTCCATGAACTCGAATCTTATCTACCGCCACTTGTAAGATAACGCAGGGTGGCATCCAGATGATCTTAACTTTTGATTTTCGGACCATGTCTTCTCTTATTATGGTCCCATTGGCTCCAGTGCCAACAACCATATGGCACGAGATGTTACTAATCTGTCCTATCATCTAAAGTTCCATGTCACCGCCATTCACTGCAGATATCTGGAGAATCTTGTGATAGGGCATCTCATAATCTTGCAACCTCCGCCCCGCGAGATAGCCATGTATTAGTTTTCCTGCTTCATAGAAGTGACGGTCTTTTCCTTATTTGCTCAGGGACAGTTTCTCCAGAGGTGCCCTGCTCCACCACATCAACAGCACTTTTCCCATGCTTCTGATCTCCAGCCTTTAAGGTTTGAATTTCCTTTCTCAATTTCTTAATCTCCTTCGTGCATGAAAATTCACAGAGTGCATCTGCAGTCACTCTAGCTCCTCGAAGGGAATGGCGGTCTCTGCGACTCGCTTGAGTGGGGCTTCAGTTTTCAAAGCATATAACAGGGCAGATTTCTGATTTTGTATGTCTGCCATTCTTACAGCCTTCTGGATCTTTGCATCTTTCAGTCCGACTACGAAGTATTGCAAAGAAATCATATCTCGCATATATGCTGCGTACTCAGTGAAAGCCATGTTTTCGAGTCTTTCTATTTCGCAGGCATACTTCTTCAAGCTCCCACCAGTTTTCTAGTGTTTTGTCTTCATCTGTATTCGAGCGTAGTCTTTAGAGTATTTCTGCCCGAACCGAAGATCCAGAGCATTATAGAAAGAGAGTTCAAATTCAGCCACTCAGTGTCGGAAAGAATCTGAAATACATCAGCGGTTCTCCTCTAAGGGATGCTGCTAGCTGACATGTTTTGACCTCGTCAGTCCATGCATTGGCTTCTGAAATTATAGTAATTTGCGTCTTGTATACCTCCCAGTTGGTTGGTTTGTCATCAAAGGTGGACAGTTTCACTGGCATTGGAGAGGCAGGCACAGACACAATCTTGTTTTCGTTCTTCTTATTCTCACCAGCTAGGAACTTCTTTTTGAAATCTTCTACTCGCTGTGATACAAGACTAAAATTTCCCCCACTTCTCTAATCCTTTCAAATTTCTCTTCAACTACTGCAATCTTTCCCTCCATTTTTCTGGCTAATTTCTCTTTCAGACTGTCAATTTTCTTTTCCAGATTATTTTTCTGTTCTTCTTGACTTTTCTTAGTATCTTCTTGGTATTTCTGTACATTTTCCAGACCTTTCTCCCTTCTCTTCTTGACCGTTTTTCAAGGCTTTAATGCTTTCCAACAGTTTTCAGTTCTTCATCCATCGCTTATGTTATTGACATAAAACCCCATTTCTGACGCCAAACTGTGACGTAGATCGGGCTCGTGAATTTTATGCTTTCAGTCTCAAAGAGCAAAACAGTTCCTTAAAGGCGATGAAATTTAATGAAGATAAACAATCCATGAAGTACAGGATATAGCTGTAAAATTTGAGAAATAAAAACCTCAGAAAGTCTTCACACCTTCTACAGCGTTCAGACACAACTATCAAGTGTCTGAAAATATAAATATGTAATGATAACGATTATTCGAAAGCAATCGCTCGATCATATAGCAACTCTTCAACAGACAAAACGATACTGACTCTGTTTCAGCGAGCGACCTTTATTTATAGGCTGCACGGATCTTTCGAGAAAGATCCGCTTTCGTTATAGATCGTAATATTAACAGATTTCTCCAGTAATTTCCAGATGCATCCATATGGCAGTCAAGTCACCAACCCGCCAAAAAGGAAGCTAACTTGGCAGTACCACTAATATTTAGCCAAGTTTCAATTGAAACGCCATTATAATGTAAAGGGCAGCGTTACCTGTAAATATTACAATTTTTATCATAAAATAAATACAACAGAAAGCAATATTAATGTATTAAACAACAAAATATAAATTATTTAGACTATTTTAAGGATTAATTACTCACTCGTAACAATATTAAGCTTATTTATCATTGATATGGAAATCTAAGTCTCATTTCCTGTTCCTTCGATACACATAAAATTATTTCTCACAGAATGGCCTTTTAAATGAAGCTGATCCGAGTACATGTAATTTAATTCGTGTGTTTTTTTTCATATAATTTAAAATCTCAAGTACTCTTCTCAGTAGTTCTTTCTGGAAGAGATCTACATAGCAACTTATTTTATTACTTTTTTTTTACTCTAGAAGTCGTACAACAACAAACCAAGACTATCAAAATGGCTATACCAGCAACATATGTTAATTCTTTTAACCGAGTGATAAATTTATAGAAACTGATTTTAAAGGAAATATAAATTATTTTTTACCTCTCAACAAAGCACATGCGATGATTGTATCATATTGTGATACTTTATCAATTTATCTGATATCAAAATTTCAAGATATTACGTCTTTAATATACAGCCTTATTATCTTTTCACCAATTCGATAACTGGTACGAAAAGAAACTTGAAGGAAAGTTCATTTGTTAAAATGTAAATATTTTGAGAACAAATTTTTTTATTTAGTCTATCATCTTTATGTTCAAAACATTCCTTAACATTTTGCGACAATTGGGTGATGAGATTCCACTCACTACCGATCACACAAATACATTTGTGGGAGATAGAACCCAGTACCTTCTGATCTGTAAACACGTAACATACCACTAGACCAAAGTGATCACCTCTGCCCGGAGGCTGTTACTGGATTATGTAGATACCACTGCTAAACATTTTTTAATTTAGCAATATTTAAGCTATTGGTCAGAATTGTTGCTTCACAGTCCACTATGTTCATTTTAATTTCCCGTCTAATTGAAGCTAAATAATTATTGCTATGCTTTCACCGTTTTACTAAAACACAAATATTTGGATGAATTTCTGATGTAAATACTCATGTGTCGTTCATTATTGATAATTTCTGTTTAGAGAATGCCAATAGTGTAATTTACCATCGTTGAGATTTTTTTTTTTGATTCACTGGTTCCTAAGCGTGCAGCCATTCCAAAAATTCTATTAATTCAATTAAAAATATTTATAAATGAATGTCAAAAAATGCTTCACAAAATGACATTGTTTGTGATATTGATTAAGATATGAGCGATAATTAACATTGGAACTTTAGGGATAACAAGAAAATCCATCTTAATTCTTACTAAACATAAATATATAAATATAGTTTTATTGGTAGTAAGAATATTGATAACTTTGTATCTTTACTAGTAACAATTAAAAAAATATATAAGTATTTAAACTTCTAGAATAATTTTCAAAAACAAAGTTATTTGAAAACCTACAGTACATATGATTGATGCTAGTTGCTCATATATGTCCTAAATAAGCATACCAATTAACATTCTCAAACAGTTTGAAACAATATAAACTGAATATTCAACAGTTACAGATTTCTTCATTTATTACCAAGAACAAAGCAAAATTACCAAAATCACATTTTGTTTCAGTTTTCAGTATAGTTATTGTTAGAATCCTTTTATATATAATAAATCATGATGGAAGGTTCTTTGAAACTCTTCAATATTCAAAATTTTAAATGGACTTCTAATAGTTTTTATATATAAGTGAGTGAAGAATTTTATTTCAATATGAGGCAAAAATTTTTCATTGAATAACAACACTAATCGAAAATGTTTGTGGAAGATTATGGTGCGTTCAAGCTAAGAAAACACACATTATTTAAATCAACAAGTAAAATTACTCTAAGAAACTGGTGATAATGATGGACATTTACGCATGTAATATGAAAAGTTAAAAAATAATAATAGCAAATGCAAAAATTTTTTTACTTTATGTTACACAAGCACATTAATTCCCAAGGGACTACAACTTGAAACTGAAGATACCATTCGCTTTTTCTCAAAATGAAGATTTTCCCCAGTTTCATTGTCATATATGTATAAATACTGTAACAATATACACTCAAGAGCCAAAACATTATGACCACCCCTACATTCTGAAATGAACTCGCCTGGATGACGTGGAAGGCACGTGATCAGGAGGAAGTGGTATTTAACTGCTGCTGGAGAGTCTGAAGAATCATTCTTTCACTTACTTCTGTGTGTGATGGGAAAGGCTGCAAATCTAAGCGACTTTGATAGAGGGCAGATTGTAATGGCTCGAAGCAAGTATTTCCGAAACTGCACGACTCGTGGGTTGTTCGTGATCTACAGTTATTAGTACTTATGCAAAGTGGAAGAATGATGGTGAAACCAGCAGTAGATGACATGGTGTTGGATGTCCACACGCTATCAATGAAAAAGGTCGTCGGAGACTGTCTCGCACAGTGAAGCAAAACCGGAGCCAGACAGTGGCTCAGCTGACAGCCCAATACTATGCAAGGCCAAGTAGAACAGTATCGGAGCACAGTATTCAACGGACACTGTTGGATATGGTGCTACGCAGCAAACGTCCCACTTGTGTGCCTTTGCTGACCAAGCATCATTACCAACTGCATTGGGCCCGGGAACATTGCAACTGGTCCATGGCTCAGTGGGAGAAAGTTGCCTGGTAGATGAATCACGGTTTGTCATTCATCACGCTGATGGCTGTGTCAGGATACGCCGTCTTAGAGGTGAACAGTTGCTCCCTCAATTTACAGTAGGTCATACACAGGTTGGTGGTGGCGATATTATGCTTTGGGGGACATTCTCTTGGGCGTCTCTGGGACCTGTGGTTGTGGTAGAGCAGACCATGAATGCTACAGGGTACCTGAACATCATTGCGGACCAGTTATACCATTATATAGCCTCTGTTTTTCCAGCTGAAAATGGAATGTTGCAACAGGACAACGCCACGTGTCACAAGGCTAAAATTGTGTTGGAGTGGTTCCAGGAACATGATGCTGAATTCCAGTTAATGTCCTGGCCGCCTAACTCACCGGATCTCAATCCGATAGAACACATTTGGGATGTCATGGGACGGCAGCTCAGAGTTCATAGACCACCAATTCGCAATATCTTGGATTTGCGTGACCATTGCTTAAACATCTGGTACAATCTGTCTCTGGCCATCTACCAAGGACTTGTGGCATCCATGCCAAGGCAGGTTGAAGCTGTGTTACGCGCCAAAGGTGGGCCAACTCGTTATTGACAGGTGGTCATAATGTTTTGGCTCTTGAGTGTATATGTTAATTTTGAAATCAAATTATCACAGGTTCCCCACTTTCTTAGTAAAAGAATCTATTTCTAGTGAATCATTCCAACCCATTCTAGCTAAAAAAAAATCATGAAATACATGTCCTTTTTATCATTTATGTTGGGATTGTAATGGCTCCCAAGCTCATATATGCAAAGAATTAAAAGTTGCAACAAATTATGTATAGAAGAGGCTTTCTGGAACAGTATATTTTGTAAAAGTTTTCCCCTTGGGAACCAAGGGTTTAGAAACTCTGTCTTTGTGCAAACTTAATAGAGAATGAGAATCTGTTTTGCATACACAATTATAATTTTCATTTCTATTTTTAGCGCGTTTTTCAAGTAGTGAAACAAAAGCGCTATTAAGACGCAGATTTCGTCTTCATTCCATATTTTGTCGTACCTTTTTCTCAGCCAATTGACCTCGGGTTTTGGCATTTGTGCCCTAGATGAGCCGAATCATATTTAAATTTTCCCGAATTTTCTTGAAAAAGTTCATTAGTTGCATTATTGTAAAATACAACATGTGAAAAATGCGCTAGAATTACTTGACCATGCCAATGATTGATATCTTGCTTAACTCATGGAGCCCCAGGGTTAGGAAAAAGGGGGGTTCCACGGAACACAGTTGGAAGACCACTGATTTAGTGGCTTGATCAAAGGTCAGGATATATTTTATACATTAAAACAAAGCAAATTCTGAATATTTAGCATGCTTGGAAGGCTCACTTCTCACTAACAATTTATAGAACACAAAAATATTTAATTAAGAATTGTGATATAAGCTTATAAACAAAATTAAGGAACTGCTACGCTAAATTTATGAACATTTTACAAATTCATTGGTACATACATATTAGTGTCACCATAGCAAAATTTCACTACGTGAATCTCACTTTGACATCAAAAGAAAAAGATTCTTATATGTTTTATTTGGGGGGGGAAAAAAATCAGATTTTGGTGAAAACGGTGTGGTTTAAGTGGTACAAACTTGGCTGTGGTGACGTAAATACTGTTTCTTATTTTAAAAAAGTCATTACCATATTGAAAATATATTGAATGAAATGGTTTTTTTAAGCAAAAAAAATCATAAAACATACTATTTTAAAAATTCAATATTTTGCTTGTTTATTAAAAATCAAGGACATGAAATATCACAATTTTTTTCACAAATAGACAAATATTTGCCCTTTGTAAAAAGTGTAATATAAAAATGTATACACAGAACAGTTTAAAATCCAGGTATAACACGTCCTTTTTTCTTTGCACGCTTTACTTTATTATCTAATTTCTGTTGTTTACGTTTCTGAATATTTTTAGTTCTCTTTTCTTGCCGAGCTTTCTTTTTTGCTTCAGTGTGCTCAACTCTTTCATTCCATTCTTTTGCTTTCTTCATTTTGATCTTCTCTTTTTTCTTCAATGACTTCTTTAAAAGGTTTGGATCATCTTTAACTTTAACATTTTCAGCCTTTAAGATAGCTTTCTTCCATCTTTCTTTTTCTTCAATACTAGCAGCCTTTTCTGGATTTACTTCTTTAAGCTTTTCAATTTTATTTTTCTTCTGTTCAGCCATTTTTAATAAATTCTTGTAATTCTTCCCACTGAATTCACTTCTCTTTTTATCTTTCATGCCACCCTCTGAAAAATCTAACTTACCGTAGATAATTTTGCCTTCTTTGTTATACTTTGGTTTTTCTTCAGACTGATTTTGATTTAATTTTTTAGTCTGCGTCTCTTCTTTTTTAACTTGAGTCGAGGCAACTTTATGTTTTAATTTCTTCTCCTTCATTTTGAGCCTTTTCTTTGACGGACCATCAGTAAGAGAGCTTTTACGTTTAGCTATAATAAAATTGAAACTAGTTATAATAGGACTAAATAAAAAGGCAACAAACTGTCTAAAATCATTAAATAAATACATATAAACATTAAAAAAGAGCCATTAATAATTCTTAAATAATTTATTTTATATTTATTACTTACTAAAAATAATATAACTTAAATCATAATCTTTAAAATTTTTTCCCTTTCAAAAGGGGCAGCGGATTGGTTATTACCACTTCATACCTAGTACATTCCCCAGGAGCTGGTATCACTTTTTAGTGTAGCACTATATAGGCAGATACCAATTGCCACTATGTAATTTTGACGTCCAGTTTCCTCACTAAAGGAAGACACCTGAGCTCTGATGATACGAAATTGTAATAGAAATTTGATTTTGTTGAGAGCACCCAAGCCAAACAAGCACTCTCAGGATCTTTAACAAGCCGCATAATCATATGACATGGACTCTTATCAATTTTTTGTATCATGAAAATCCACCAACTGGGGCGAGGTTGAAACTAGGGCTTACAAGGCCAGCACCCTAACCAGCTACCCCACCCAGTCAACTCTTTAAACATTATTGAGAAGAGAATATTCCATGCATTTCAATTTCACCAAATTATTACAGCAGTAAAAAAAAGTGAACATCAATTGAAATTATATTACTTAAGCAAGATAACTTTAACCCTCAATTATTTTTCTTTATTCAGATCAATCAAGAAAGCACAAAGTTGATTAATTTTTTTACAGCAGATGCAGACAAAAACAAAGAAAAAAAAATTATAAAAAGGAATCTAATTTCCAAATTTGGAATTACTTAGTTTATCTATTTATGCAAGATTCATTCACCAAATTCTTTACAGTATTAATAATAATAAATTATAATTTAAAAAAACTAAAGAACACGCTTTTATACTGAATCGAACTAAAAAGTAAAAAAATAATTCTTAATATAAGAATAAAATGTTGAAGGAGAAAATTAATGTCATTGGGATAAAAGCATGGGGTGTTCTATAAATATATCAATTGTTATAGTTTCTAACTTCTTTCAGTTTCAAAATTGCACCCTACGCTTTTACCCCAATGACATTAATTTTCTCATTCATAATTTTATTCTTATATTAAGAATTATTTTTTTACTTTTTAGTTCGATTTAGTATAAAAGCGTGTTCTTTAAGTTTTTTTAAATTATAATTTATTTTTAATTTTTTAGTTCGATCTATGAAAAGCGTGTTTAGTTTTTTAAACTGTCATTTTTTCATTGTTGAATATATCCTTGAGTTTGATATTTGGAGCCAGAATTACGTGGCTGCTGGTATAAGATTTGCTCTTCAATGGACTTTAATTAAAGGGTCTGAAGTGTATTTATTCTCTCTGTTTACGGGGCCTCGGGTGAGTCCCGTATTGTTATATTAGATTTCGTCTCAAAAGAACAGGTTAAACAAATAAAATGTGTGGTAAGAAGAAAAAAGTTCAAATTAAAAAAAAATTAATGCACCACATGTTTTTATAATGGACTAAAAGTATAAAATTCCTCCTTTTCGTTTTTTTCTTCTTTTTTAACATTTTCATGCATTGTCATCCACTTCTGAGATATGGTCTAAATTTCAAGTCTCTAGCTCATCGGAAAGTCACACAATTTAAAATCAATTACAAAATTCCACCGGGACAGACAGTAAAGATAGCGAGTTAATAAAAACATTATAATATTAAGTACCAATCGTATTCTCACCTTTTGAACGTATTGCTATAATGTTAATTAGTATCATCACTTCTAAACGTATTGCTTTATAAAAATAAAAAACATTTAGCAGTTAGAACATAAATTATTTTTTTCACATCATGAGCCTATTTTTTTCATTTTCAGAAAAATGTTTATATTATGGTTAGAAATTGTTGACACACACCCACCCTCCACTTTCTCGCATACAGAACACTTTTTTTTTTTGTTTTATTTTTAAAAACCACAAGTGTATTAATTAAAAACACTCGCTGTAGAGTTACACCTTTTTCTTTTAGTTGCTAAATCTGGAATTAGTCGCCAAATCTGGAAATGTTATATGGAATTAGTCGCCAAATCTGAAAATGGTATATCGAATTAGTCGCTAAATCTGAAAATTGTATGTGCAATAAGTTGCCAAATCTGGAAGTGATATATTAAATTGTCGCCAAATCTGATTATCGTGATTCCTTATGATCCTGATGAGGACAATGGAACAAAATTATGAAATTATTGTATTGTCATCAGGCATTGACAAGTGTGCAAAATTTCGAATTTTTCTGACCTTTTTAAGTGGGTGAAAATCGAGTTCCAAGATTCCGTTACATGCAAGTGAAACTTATAAAAGCGTGTTAAAAATTGCAACATATCTGGGGGGGGGGGGCAGCTACCAACACCATCTCTCTTTTCAAAAAGCCTACTCTACAACTGAAATTTTTTTTTAATATCTATCCCTCTTCCCCAATATTATTACACTCAACAGAAAGCAAATCTGATAATGAGTTCAGAACAAAAAAATTCAATAAAAAGAACATGATTTATTTCATTTATATCTTAAAGAGTTCATTGTACATACTATATATTGTTGCGTAGATCAGGGTTTGTGGATTTTATGTTAACAGTTCTTCAACAGCGATGAAATTTATTGTCTAGAAACAATGCTTAAAATACAGGATACAGCAGTAAAAATCACACAGTACTGTCACTGGGAAACATTAATGGCTGTATTCATTAACTGGACGGGACTATGAAATTTGGAGTGAAGAAACAGCAAACTACAAATTAAAACTTAATTTCACAACTCTTTTTTAACTCCAATTACTCAACTGTAAATCTGCAACCTCATTAAGCAAAATAGACCCCATGACTGCACTTACAGTGCAAGAATAATTAAATCTTGCCAAGTTTTGAGTCTAGTTAAAATTTCCAAACCTGAATCTCAGAAAATTAAAAAACCAGTTTTTCTTCCTTTGCTGCCAGTCCAGTCAATGGTGAATATGGTGGTAAACATCTCTTTTGTGTCACTAGCTCAATCCAACACTGCAACACTATGGATGTGTGGATAGCATAATTTTTATGAAAGATAGGGCTCCCCACACACTGGCAAAGTAATTGCTGGATCTCTATTTTGGAAGATAGATTTATTAGTTGCTATTTTCCAACAACTTGGACACCACAATCCCCTGAACACATGTGACTTCTGGTTGTGGGGTCATCTAAAGAAAATACTTTGAACAATGGTCCTATTGTGAGTTTCGCTGGATTGAAAAACACATTATGCAAAACATTCACAAAATATCTTCTGATATACTTTAATTTGTTGTTGAACATGCTATTTTGTGCTTGCAGCTCATAGGGAATAACAGTAGACAAAATATTGAACCCCCGCTGAAGTATCAGTTCTTTGCACAGGTTAAATTAAAAAAATAAAATCTAGCTATTACAGCAAGCATGATATCTTTTAAAGGGTGTAAAACCGGTGCAAGACAATGTATTTGTAAATGAAAAATAATTTTTTTTATGAGTGTTCATATTAGAATTTTTTTTTTTAAATGAACTGCAATTTGGCTTCATAATAAAGAATGATTAAACAGAAACATATTTGAATCCAAGAGAGTTAATTAAAATGCTGAAATGATAAATAGAAATTAATGAATGAAAATATGAATAAAAATTATAACAGAAAAGTAATAGCAGTAGTAAGTTTCTGTTCTGGGAACTGAGGGACAAATATTCTGGAATAGATAAACCATAAGAAAAATTAATTATGATAAACCATTGCACAAAATACTATCATAAAAGAAATATATTAGGAATTGAAAAAAAATTAATTTGAACTAAAATTAAAAAAAAATATTGACAGATGAAATAGGTCTATTTTGAAATAAACTACGATCAACAACACTACTGGAAAAACCATGTTGCTAAAAAAATAATTCTAATTTTGTTGTAAATAGCAAACAAAAAGAGTAAATACAATGATATATAACTTTATATATGATATATATATATAAATATATATCATATATGGATAAATATGTATATGATCTCCAAAAAACTGAACGAAGAACAGATTGTCATAAGCAACCATGATGCCATGTGATGAAAAATCACATCAAGGCTGAATTTTAATGAAATCCAAAGGAAAGATGAGAAAATCATTCCAAGGAGCATTTTGTATTACACAGTTTCAGCAAGGAGTGTCTTAATTAACCTTTTTTCTGTTCTTTTAAAAACAAAGATGGGTTATAGGAACCATGAAGCCAAATATGGTAACATGTAAAAAAAAAACATCAGATTCTGGTTTATACTGCTAGTGATATAAATAAGTGGCTTTATGTTCATAATGTTGTCCATCAATTAGTACCATAGCAATTAGTTTGAATTAAGTGATGCCTTCTTTCTGTTCAATTTTTAGTTGGATTTTTTACTATTTTGCTACAATCATGAAAACATGATATTTGCCAACAGAGGAAGAAAATCATTTTTTTTCAACAGAAGGAAATGTTATTGAAGCATCTTCTTTTGACTAAATGGTAATGTTATGCAGATGAAAGGAGGCAAGAAATGCCACTGAAGTGCATTGATATTCATCAGAGGATTAATTCTTTACCATCTGATCCTATTGCATTGACAAGTTTCTATGTCATGATACCAACATTAGATGGATTGTAGGTCAGGGACAACCATAGATTGATATCAGTTCAGGTTGGTGACTACATAGAAAAGCAATTGCTAACCCAAGGTCCTTACAACTGGTAAACATCAAAATGTATGAACTTTTTCCACTGTTGACTTCAAAAATCAACATAAAATTCAAGAACAATGTGAGGGAAGCAAAAATTTCTCTGATACAGCCAAAGTTTTAAAGTAGTGATTTTCCATCACTGTGTTGCAATACTTTTGTGTTTTGCCAATTTTTAAAAAATATTATTAATTATACTCTGAGAAAAAAAAATAAAAACTGGAACCGAATCATTGAGCTGTTTCATAGAAATAAAATAAGGGCATTTGTGGTTTATGCAACTTATCCTTTCACGGATACATGGATATGAAAAAAATTTGATTGGGTTTAATCCATTTGTGATAACAGATACATCTGTATAATTAACCTTGAATGAAGAGGAAAAACTAATTTCGCTCTGTAATAGTAGAGATTTAATTTAAAAACATTTGGAAGAGTCACTTAATTCATTTTGGATTAAAATTAGAGATGGTTATCTCATAAAAGCCAAAAAAGTTTTAAAAATATTGTTACAATTCTCTACATGTTATTTGCATGAATTTGGATTTTCAGCATCAACAAATATAAGAATGAAAAAAAAAAAAAAAAAAAAAAAAACCTAGACTTCAAAATGTAGAAGATAAAATGAGAGTGGCATTATAACTTTTATGTCCAAATATGAATGAAATAATCAAAAATTATTAAGCTCAAATTTTGCATTTAATGAATTCGTATCAATTTGTAACTAATTACTATCAAACTATTTTACATAGTGTATTACAGATAAGTAAAATTCTTTTGGACTCATTTTATTG
Organism: Trichonephila clavata; assembly: GCA_019973975.1. Taxonomy (NCBI): domain Eukaryota; kingdom Metazoa; phylum Arthropoda; class Arachnida; order Araneae; family Nephilidae; genus Trichonephila; species Trichonephila clavata. The sequence continues at coordinate 79,357 of BMAO01032157.1, forward strand.
TTAGTATGTTGCCAATTTGTGAAATTGTTAAAAGTGTACCACAACAAAAAAGTTTAGAGAATCACTGGTTTAAAGAAAGGTAAAGGTCCTCAGGCTTTTCTGATGCTCATACAAAAGCCAAGAGAAATCAGGAACTGTTTAAATTGAAATAGAACATCAAATGAAATAATAAAATCTTTGATATGAAAATTAAAAGTGGTCTGCACAGTAAGAATAGTAGCTTCAATAATAGGCCTTGAAAGTTGTTTAGCTATTCTATTATGCAACCAACATACCTTAGTGCAAACCCCCAAAAAATATAAATAATAGTAACAAATCAAATGTTGAAATACATAAATTTAATGCAGATCACAAAATACTTATAAGCATATAAAAGAGCTTTACGCTGAAAAAGAAATTTCATTACTAACTTAAATCAAAGAGTTATTTAAGACACATAAAATATGCTCAGATTTCATGAAACTGCAACACAAACAGCTTTGAACACACAATTCATGGATACTAGAATATATTTATTTATTTGAAGTTTAAATTACAAACCATATAGCAATCAACCTGCATTATCTTGAACTGAAAAAAATTATATTAGCATAAATGAAAGTTGAAAACCTTCTGAAAGAGATAAATTAAATAACTCCAGTTTCTATTTAATGACAAAGATAAAATAGGTTTAATTAAGAAAAACAGTTCATATCTGATACCAAAATAGCACTGTAAACAAATTCATGTTGCCAAATCAAAAATGAAACCTTTGAAAGAATACTTTTAAGGATGATTTGTTCAAAAAACAATTATAACTCCCCACAAAGAATAAATAAATAAGGAAAATCATAAATATATACATAATAAAAATAAGCAACAATCCTCAGAAAATTATATATGAAGCATAAATTCTTGCATTCAGAGATAGACCTGACATTATATGTCATATCACCAGTTAGTTGAAAAACAACTCAAAAATTAAATTTAAAGCAAATTTAAAAAAAAATTTATGAAAGGTGCAAGCTATTATGACCTATAGTTTCAGCATGCTAAGTTTTATATGCCTGGATTGCTTTGTTTTTAAACTGCATTGAAAACATACAAACTCTTTCCTTTATTAGAATAAATTTCTTGAGCAATTAATTTACCACATCTTTTTCATAATAGTTTCATCACTGCTTGCTTTTCTAGGATTTTCTTACAGTCACATCTCTTATTTAGCAACTTAAGACGAGAATGGTGCTAACTATTGGAAATTTTATAACATTATCTTTTACTTTTGGTAGACAAAATCCCATTGCTTCATTTATATTCAGGTGAAATATCAGGCCACTCTAGAGCAGGGGTGGCCACAGAATGGCACGGCGGAGTTGCAACTGCGGCGCACGAAGACTTAATAAAAATTTTTAAAATATAATTATAAATAATTTTTTTTTACAATTTTATTTAAATGCTACTGTCATGCAAAAATCCCTCAAAACTTATTTTAAATAAATTTAATTGAGATTCAATACAGATTTATCGTGTAGAGCTGGGGTGGCCAACCCGTGGCATGGCAGGAGTTGTAGTAGTGACATGCGAAGACTTAATAAAAATTTTTAGACTTTAAAAGATAATAAAAAATGTTTTATTTTTATAATTTTATTGAGATATGGTTATCTAAGACAAAAAAAACCATCCCTCAAAATTTATTTTAAACAAATTTAAATGAGTTACAATAGAAATTTATCATGCAGAGAATTCACCTGCATTTGTTGTGCAAATTGGCTTTCCAATGCTTTTTTCACTTCAAGACTTTGGAATTTGAGGGAGCGTATTTTAAAATATCTGGAAAAAAAACACTGGACTGCTAAGTAAGTACTTGCTATTCTAGAATGAAGGCAGGCTATGTGATTTAGCTATTCTTATTGATTTTATGAGACATTAAAATAATTTAAATTTAACATTATAAAGAAAAGATTGTATTTTTCTAGCTTATTAGGTCAAATATCTTCTTTTGTGGACAAACCTTTGCTTTTTTTTTGGTCTTGATTCTGGAGAGAAAAAATTAACATATTTTACATCAATGAAGGAAATATCTAACAAAGTTAATAGTGCTCCAAGCAGTGATATAATGTCCATTTTTGCAGGATTCTTTCAATGCTAGGTTTGATGATTTTCAAGATGATAAAAAAATCCAGATCTTTTCACAAACCCCTTTTCAATTTCTCTGCAAAATGTTAACTGTTAACAACATGAAATCCAAATCGAAATTATTGTGTATAGTTCCATACTACACTGAAATGCAAATATAAGGAATTATATTGAATTCAAAAATTTGTACTAACAAGCAATTTTTTCAGATATTGTTGCAGATTTAAGTCAACATAGGTTTGTGAACAATTGTTTTCTATTATCTGAACATAACCCATACAATCAAAATATCGTTCACAAAATTAACTGGGTTAATTAACAATAAAAATTTAAGTTTGTGCTTTGGTCTCATTTTTAAAAAAAATTTTTTTTTACATTTCCACTACTTAGACTTGCATTAAAAATGTGCTTCTTTTGCATAAAAACTGTATAATATAACCCTATAAGCAACATTTTTCACCTTTTCTTTTGTTTGAAAAGTTAGGAGTGGCACACTTAGTTATTATTCATCTGAAAACAGCATTATTCCCAAAAGGGTTGGCCACCCCTGCTCTAGAGAGTGTTTTTTTTGTTTACTGCTTTCTCAAAAATGAACTTTAATTATATTCCCCCTGTACTTTACTTTAAACTCTTCATAAACTTATACTTTACCTAAAAATAAGAATTTGAGTTTTTCATAAGTATACACTTATTAAAAATTTAGAAATAGTTTATAACCTTGTAATTCAGTGATTCTTTCTTGTAGACGTTTCTGCAATTCTTCTATATTTGCTACTCTTGTAAGAGAAGCCGAAGGAAGTATCCCTGAAATTATTAAAAATAATTTTTTTTAAATAAGTAAAAAATACAGGACAAATATTTTAAGCAAAAATTGTATATAAATGTAGAAGTAATTATTTTAAAGGACATAAAATATGCAACAAGATTCTCAACATGAAATATTGAATATACATAGTTAAAATCTGAAAGTTTTTTTCCCTGGAATTATTTCCCTCTTCTTTAGTAATTTAAGAACTGTGAAATTGGAAATATATTACACAACATTGATTAAATGGGTTTCAGAACAGTTTTCAAACAAATTACTGATTTAATTTCAACAATTCATTTTAATAACTTTGCAATAATTAAAAAAATATCTTAAAAGATATATAGAAATTTGACAGTATGACTATATTTACGGGGAGATACACATAATTTTGAATTCAAAGCTAAAGGAGTAGCTCACTGTCCTTCTCCAAAATGTGTATTTATAATGTTTAATTGCTTCGAACATAAGGTGGATGGATTTGTCTTTGAAGATAACTTTTGATAGATGCAAATATTTTACATAAAAATAATAGATTGCAGCTGCACCTTTAGTCTATGGATTAGATTTACACAAAAGGTAATCTTGTCCAGAGTATGTCATAGTGGTAAATTTAGTCTTTAGTGCTAAACTGAAATGTAAAGAGACTCCAACAAATAATTCAGACACTTTCAAATTTATACAAAATAATGCTTTATCTATAGCAAAATACTATACTTCACACCTGAAACTATTTTAGTAACATTTATTTTTTATTTTTGACAAAATTATTAAAAGCATATTAAAAAAAATAAAACTTATTTTGTAAAATTCAAAAAGTAATAAAAAAGTTACCCCTAAAAAATCACTATGAAACAGGATATATTCTAACATTTTGATATCTACAGGATATTTTAAAGTATTCACAGTAGTTTTTTTTTAAATATCTAGGTATACACTCACAAGGTTTTTTTTTTTTTTTTTTGAAACTTCTGCCTCAATATTCTTTGATAATTATTAGACAATATAATATATTTAGGCATTATAATTTTAAAACATCTCAATGTAGAGTTAATGTTTTTGAAATTTCTACGTCAATATTCCTTCATTATTTGGTGATTCCATTCCCTTTAATATTTTTAATGTTGTGTTGCCATATTATAATCTTCAGACAGCTTCCATGTGGATCATTGACCCTGGCTACAATTCTTTCTAATGTCTGCGCACACCATTCCTTCAACATTTAAAATATTGAAATTCATAAAAACATGTTAATATGAAATAAAAAAGGAAATTAAAAAACTCTTACCTTTCTTATTCCTCTTACTTTCTTTCTTTAATTTCTTACTCATTTCTTTATGTATTTGTGAGACACTTTTTTGGCAAAGAGGATCAACACGAGCTCTTTTGTGCTTAATTTTTGCAGATAATTCAATCTTATTTGAAAATTTCCTTTTCATACCTGAATATAAAATGGAAAATTATCAATCACATGAACAAAATTATCACTACGAATAAAATTCAAGAATTATGGTTTAAATTTTTAGTAATTTCTTAAAATTGTTCAATGTATGTAATTATGGGGGGGGGGGGACAGTTAATACTATATTTTCTTTTTCTTTAAAAAAATATAATTTTACTAAAAATTAATCTCTATAAATCAAAAATAAAATACACGCATCAAAAATTTTGAAAATGTTAAAAGGTTAGCAAGAGATTGGTGGGGAAAAAAATTATTTTTTTTATTTGGGGAGGGGGATAAAAAAAGTGCTACATTATTACTGAAATTAATACTGCAAGCAATCATTAATATAACTATTACACAATTTAGGCAGAAATATCATGAAATACAATTTACCAAAATTAATACAATGCAAATAAATTGAAATAATATTCATGTTTTAAATTGTTTAATTGATAAAACAGTTGGTTTCTAGTTAAAGCTATTGCTTGGTGGAGAAAATAAAAATATCTCAATCTAGATAAAATAAATGAGTCAAGTTGGTAACCTTATCCTAAGGAGGAAAAGTATAACCTTTTTAGAAATTAGGTCATTCAATTCCAAGATAGCTTCCTTAATAAAAAGACTTATTCCCAAAATGGCAAACTTTTTGGAAACTTCTATTATTAAGCACAGAGTTGTAAGAAAGTTGGCAAATTCCCAAAGCTGCAGAAAGCAGGATTTCCTTCTCCTTTTCATCGAAGAGTCAAAAATGAATTAACAGGTTTTTAATACAGGCATAATTTCCTAGTATATTAAAAACAAATTCAACATAAGAAATATTTTTAAAAAACTGCTGTTTTATCATAGGGAGCCCTTTGGCAAAGTTAATTTTGGGGAGCCAAAATCAGTCAGTCACAAAGCAACTTAATTTAACAATAGGTGTTATAAGAAATTACAAAGCAGAATTTTGCAATGAATGTTAAGAAATATTAATGAGAAATAAAAAAAAATATTTATAAAGTTACCAGAAGGGGAAACCTGCGTACCTAGGGCCAATTTTTTTCAATGCACAAAAACTGAGCCACTGGCCTCTTTAAAAATGTGAAACTGCTATACACTCAACATAATACTAACTACCATTCAATTGGAATTAATATATAAGTACTTAAAATAATAAATTCTGTGAAGTAAAAGGTTTTTAAAAAATTTCACAAACGGCCCTATCATTGTACCAAGGGCCTTTCCCTGGAAGTTTGGTTTCACTCTGTTATCAATAGAAAACAAACATACACACATGAATTTAATAAAAGAAACAATATCAGCTGCTGCCCATCCAGTATAGTGGTTAGCGATGCTGACTACTATGCCGTAGGGCCTGGGTTTGAATCCCGGAGAAGGAATGGATGTTTGTAAATGTATAGTGCCTTCGTGGCATGGGGGTACTCTAAATAGCCCTCGAGCCGCAAGTCCTCTTGTTAGGTTGGTGGGAGGCCCTGACCACTCCTAGGGTGTTCTCCTTCAAAATTGGGGTGGAACCAAGCCAAATCGTACTGTCACCTGCATGGTGCTCAAAGCTACGGCTAACAACAGGCGTACAACATAGCCCGATGTCCTGATGAATTTCGTGAGCCTCGATCTGGCTACGTCAGACAGGTGGCATTAGCAACAACATATCAGCTAATACATTGATTTATCATGTAACTATTTAAATTGTGATGCGCCAAATTATTAATGAATTACATGTATTTTTATTCAACATTATAGTTTAAAAAACTGGTTACAAATGTGAGCTGAATACATCGTCGCCCTGAAACACCAACAAATTGTGGTTTTGGCAATTGGAAAAAAATATTTCTGTTGTCAATTTCATAAGTTTCTTCTTTATCATAAAGGAACTTATTTGAATGTGCAATATTCTTCAGAAATTTAACACTAAAGCGTTCTTCTTTAACATCTATTATTTCTGCCACAAAAATATGATTTTTTTTCGTTTTTTTTCCCTTTGTATTGTTAAACAAAGGAGAGTGTTAAACAAAAAAGTCCTCCTTTTCAAAAGTATCCCTTACATCAGCTACTGTAGAATATGCATCATTAGTGGAATGAGAATCTTCAATATCTGATAATTCTTCAAATGAAGTTGTTTCAATTTCAAACTCAGGTTTTTTCTTTTGGCTATTTTAATTGCATGTTGTTTTTTATTTCTTCCTTTGCTGGAGTGTCAGTCAGGATTCTAAATCTCCCAGGTTTTCTGCCTTCTCTGTTGGATTTACTTCGAGAATTATGCATCTGTTTTTATAACTATAAAGAGTTTTCTTTTTTTTAATTAAACAAATTCTTATGTTTGTATAAACAAAATAATAATCCTTAATAATAACAATAATGGTAGCAATAACATTTTTATAAATTAAGTATATTGAAAGTTTCAGAACAAAATATACACACCTCTCATTTAAATAATATCCAATAATAATAAAAAACTTGACTAAATCAAAATGGTTCAGATAATTAAGGCCATTTTCCTCCTTTTATTATGAAAACTTTTTTTAAAAATAAAATAATAAAGAATATTAATTGCAATTGTACTTGGGTACAAGGAAACTATGTGGCCCCACACAGGTACAAGACTAGGTAATTTCATACGAAATGTCTTCTGCAGAAAAACCCACATGGAAAAGGGATTTATTTAAAGTCTAATTCAGTACTTTATGTTACAAACAAAATTATGTACTAGAATTTAAAGAAAAATACTTGACTTATCTTTGTACAACAATAAAGAGATGAGCCTGCAAAATTTTACTTCAGACCATGTAAAAGTGAAGTGGAGACTTTCTTCAGACTTTTGCAAAATTTCAAAATGAATGCCAAAGTAGGAATTGGTGTTGTTAGTCACCCAACTGAGTAATAAATCTTAGAACTCAATATTATTCATATAAAATGGGGTGGCTCTAGGTACACAGGTCTCCTCTAATTCATTTAAATTACGTTGCTTGGCAATCAATTCCGGTCGCTACACTTTAACCAGGCTGCATATCAACAACAAAGCCTTTTGCAGACAGCAAGTCCCCAAGAGTGGAAGCCATTTCACCGGAGGCACCATCAAGTGATGGCTTCCGCTACCCAATTGTAATGTTTGAATTTTATTCAATTTTAACTCTCATCGGATGCTCAATATTGCTGTGATTTAATTTTGCCGACAGTACCTGAGGCAAACTGATACTCAAGGGATCTTTTACATGCAACATAATCACATGACATATGTGCCTACGATTTTCGCCCCCCCCATCCAAAAAATCTATCAACTCCACCTGGGGTCAAACCCGCAATCTTTGGCTTATCAAGCGGGCATGCTACCTCTAAGCTACTGGAGCCAACAGAAGTAGGGTGTAGGAACTATAAACATGAAAAAAGTAAACAAGAAAAAAAATATTCTTGAAGAGGTCTTAGCCTAGATTGGCAAATTAGTCTGCAAACTGATTGAAAAGACTACCATAATTAATTCCATAGGAAAAGGGTGCTCTACTGTGATGTAAAATACCACAAAATCTTGCCAAATCAAAAAGAATTTTTATAAAAGTTTCACTTTATTTCCAGTTATTTTCAATGATTTTCGTTATTTCATGGGCCCCAACTTGTTACTTCCTTGGCTGAGTGAAAAATAATTTTATAAGCACTTTATAACATACATTTGGATGACAATTGATGGCTTGGAATGATAATGATACTTAAAGAGAGAACTAATAGAAAAGATCATCACTAAAAAGTAAAGCTAGTGCCTTTTCTTTTATGATAAAACAGTTGATTGTGATTAAATTAACTTACAACGATACCTTGATTTATTGTTTTAACAAAATCCAACCTTTATGAAAAGTTATTTCAGAAATTAAAACAATGCAATTTTCAACAGCATAATGACTTTGTATAAAAAACACTAACTTTTGATACAATTTGGTCCCAAAAAAGTGGTGGGCTTTTCAACTAGAATTTTACTGATATTTTACAGCACTGTACAAGATAAGATTATTGTTACATATTTTTGCCACAATATCAACGTTCAGGATCACTTGTCTAGTTGGCAACCCCAGATGCGTAACATACACCCCCGCATCATGGGGCCCCAAACCTGACTGTCGCCAAGTAAAATCCTGCTGAGGGGGCCCAAATGTTCTCTGTTACATGACTGTTGGACACCCTGATTTATTGGCAATCATGTGCTTCATTTCATATGATGTCACCCATAGGTTGTGATAATATGTCAATACCCACAAGATATATATTATTTTCAATTGACTCTATATTATACAAGGCATAAAGAAAGAGAAAAAAATATAAATTTCAACAATTTCTACTTTTCTTGAAAGATGTTCACCATCAGATTCTAGTCCTGGTATCTTTTTTCAAACATCATATTTACAAAAGCACCATCAAATGCTTTTATTTCTTTTGAGGAAAATAGAAGTACTTACTTTTTAACATGCTGTGTGTTGTGTTTTATAAATGCTTACACTTGAAATAAGTCATGTTGTAACGAATGGCAAGGAGACTGACAATGGTGTGCACTCTATTGACCATGTGAACACTTAGTCAGTCGGCCTACCAGCTAAGTGGGGAAAGCAGATGTAAACAGCCATGCAAGCAAACATCTTGTTATTGTTAATTATTGACTGTTTGATGTGTTGTAACTGTGCTCAATTTTGAATGTGAAGGAGTTTGAATTTAAAAATGACAAATATAAAAGTTGATCTGAGCTAGCTGCCATAGGTTTTCTTTGAGTGCAGGTTATGTTTCTTTTAGGTTTTTGAGTTCAATTTTCGGTATTTACATATAAGGGTCACGGTAGCAAGAACGGCACCACATAATGTTATAGAGAAAAGAATTACTCGCTTTCCGCGGCTAGTCTGATGTTAAGAACTGTAATGTTATCGCCAGTGGAGACCTAGTTCAGCCCAGTGATTTGGCAACAAAAATTTGGCGGAAAAATACGTAGCGAATCGATATCAAATTAGTTCCAGAAAAAAAGCTTACTTGAACCAAATATTCAATAAAACAAAAATTAACTGATACTTACTTTCTGCTTTTTGATCCATTGTTAAATGCTTATCGTATTTAATTTTTTCTTGAATAGCCTGATTGAAATATACTTTAGCGGGAATTGTATCTACTAAATTTAATAAATATCGATCTTCTTCAGTAATTTCTTGAATAATATGCATGTTTGGATCAGAATTTCCTCCATTTAAGGCAGCCATTTTATGCTATTTATTAAAAAATTAACAACGGTGATGAGAACAAAATTTTTTGTCAATTTCTTTGGTTTTAAACAACATAAACATACTAAACAACAAATGTTGTTATCCTTGTAAATATTTTTCCAGCACGTTTTTTTGAAAAAGATTCATTTCAGTTCAGTTCAGTTCAATACAGCGATGCCACTATAAATCTTGAGACTTCGCCATGGCCTTATGCTCCAACATTATTTGATGAATATTTTTATATTTTAGAATCTATTGGTCGATATTAAAAATACTACTTTTTGGGTGTACTCTATTGTTTTACAGGGATGTCTTTAGAAACAGGGGCTTTTTCACGCTTCAAAATACGCCAAAAACGCCAAGCAGAGCGAGTATCATACTAATGTGGCTGCCGTCTGTTAGATCTTACTTCTGGCTACGTCACAGAGTTAGCGCAACACGAAGTAATTTAGAACTAGAAATATAAGTGGTGGAGTTCGGTTCTCCCGCAAGATAATATAGTCCGAAATATAATTACATTTTTTAAAGAGAATACATAAAAAGAAATGAATTTTTAACGTCAGTTTGAGCTTATTTTTCATAATAAATTTTTAAAGATTCTTAGGATAATATTTTTAGTGTTTGAAGAAATTAAAATAGAAATTTTTTATGCATATTAAACGTCATAAAAACACAGTTCCTTATTTTTTAAATTCCTTTTGAAAGAAAAAATTCCAATTTTCTTTTGGGACACTTGATATTTTTTGAAATTTAGTAATTTTTGTTACTTTAATGTAAAATTAAAAATTATAGAAATTTGAAGAAATAGTATTGAAAAAGTTTAATTTTTTAAAATTTTTTTCTTTTATCTTCTTTAATTATTACATGCTGTATATTTTATATATCCTTTATTTGTATTATTTTTTTATATAATATTTTTACAATAAAACTATTTTCGATTACTTCATATAATAGCTTTTAAGGTAAAAATCAATATTTGATTTATACAAATCTACAAATAAAATACTAAAAAATATGATAAGATTTTTTACTAAAAACTTTATTTTAGTTAAAAAAATTTATACTTTTCTTCATTTCTTTTAAATTTTGGAACTTTTTCTGTGAAAGATTAATACAATTTTTTACCTTCTTTTAGTTCGTTTTCTTTCAATAGCTCACTTGAATTGAATTACGCATGGATTGTCAATTGTTATAAGCAGGTTTTGGTTATTTTGAAGATACACTTGATCATCTTATTACTATTGCAGTTTTAAAATTAACTACTTTCATGAATAATTTTATTTACATTTTTCAGACTTGTTTCAAATTTAAAATATGTTAATCAACATTTAAATATTGGAAATGTTAACTCTGTAAATTGTTTTGATGGGAAGACGATGACGAAAGATGGTATATCATTCTTCTAATGCCACACAACACCACATTCACTATAGGGAGAAAAGAATCAAATTCAAATGTTTTATCCATTGCATTCCGTTTTTCAAAATTCATTTATACAAGTACAAACGTAGTTTTAATGCTTTTCTTAAAAATGCAACTATCTGTCCGATTCAAATTTGGGGAATATTTCTAAAAATTTCTATAGCTTTCTTTCTTTTTTAAAAAAAAAAAAAAAAACTACCGCCAGAAGTACGCATTAGTGTGCTATATATTTTCTAAAATTTATTTTTAAAATTAATACAATCGAACTTTTTTAATTATTTAAATATATTTTAAATAGTTTATTTCATTCTTTTGTCAATAAATTATGTATAATTTGAGAATAATTCAATTTTTTTAAATGTATTGCCTGTTGCGAAAGATGCATTAAAATTTGCAATAATTTTAGGCAATTGTGATATTAATTAAAAATGTCAAATTTATTTCATTCTTAAAATTTTTTATGTAGGAATAATTGGAGCTTCACAAAGAGAAAAAATTCGCTATCAGTGAGTGAGTGAATATTAACGTCACTCTGTTCAGCTACACAAGTCTTTTGGTGACGGACCTCGTCATTTTGAACCACGGTCAAGTGACGAGGACAGCACCTGAGCTGGCACCCCTCTCCTAACTACCACACCAATGGGAGGACGTTTGAACTCTCGACAGATTTAACGTGCATTGCTCCCCTACACCATGGGTCTTTAGTGGAACTAGGCTCGAACTCATGGCATGCCTACCATGTTCCGATACCTTGACCACTTGGCTACCATGGCCAAACTCGCTATCAGAGACTGCTGGAAAATTTTTACTATCACTTTGCAACACTAATTAACAAGAAAATGGAAAACAAATGTTCTTGAAAAAAATGTAAACAAAATATGTTTATTAAGATGGTCATCTTAATTTTATGATTTCGGACAAAGCTTTTATTTCAGTCTAGATAGTGAAGAATATTTTAATTGAATTTCAATAAAACTCATCAATAGTTTGTTTTTCTATATAGATCAAACACAAATCCATCCTTTATGTTTAATAGATTTACAGTATATTTATAATAATTTTTTGTGAATTTAAATCCAACATACTGGGATTCTCCATTGACTTCAGATACAAGAGACTGAATTCATTACACTTGATTCTCAAGCTTAGACTGAAATATAAAATGTTTTTTTTTTAAAAAGTATTTTTTTCTTTTTTCAACTCAATATAAATATTCAGAAAGAATTATAAATACTAAACTCATTTCATCAGAAATTTTTTTTTAGTTTTCACGCAAAAGGTGTCAAATAAATTTCTTTTGTAATTTTAGTATTGGAAATGTGCCACTTGTATCGCTGGCTGATATATACTTTACAACTTTCTATTTTTGACGTTTTTCTTATAATTGGCACTTCGATTTTACTCCTTACTGTCGGGGCTTTTCCATGTTTTCCCCCCCCCTTCCTTGCATTTTTCATGAGAATTTCAATTTCTTATGCAACACTATAAGTGCTACATTATCTAAGATGAGAATTTGACTTTTTTTGATGCTAAGTAAAATGGAAAACCGAGGGGGGGGGGTTAACCATTTAACTGACTCTTTCCATTTGAGAGGGCAGAAGGACAACCAAGATTTATGGTCGCTGCCTGCAAACTTTTACGGTGTTTCCAGGAAGTGACTCCTGCATAGGGTAGCATTGTCCATCATATTGTTGAAACACTGGAAACTTGCCGGCTATACTAGTTATACAAAAAGACCCCTCCTCTTTCTAACTCAGGAGATAACTATGCACCAGCTCAATGAGCTGTGCTTTTTCTCTTTCTGTGTTTCTGAAAGGAAACAGAAAATGTATATCCGTCAGCGACACATGAGAAGGAGGGTAGGAACAACAGTTTTCGCTGGAGTGTTTATTTGTCGGTTTTCTCTCATGGGGGGTAAGGGGGGTTCAAGGTCGAAGTTCGTTCCCCGGAGGGGAGTAGAAGGCAGTCAGATTTCTTCGACTGTAAAATGATTCGCTTTATGAGTGCTGCATATTTTTCCTTTCAGAGGCCTTAGATGAGAAATAAATTGATTTTAATGCTGTCGTTCTATGTGTCCCTGTAAGATTTAACGATATTTCAATAACTAAACCTACTTCCAAAATTGAAATTAACATATTTCGAATATCGATGTAAAATTTGAGATAGAATTGGCGTATATACAACGGAAGATATTAAAATAAATGTGTTCCTCAATCCACAGTTTTCTAAAAGAAGATAATAAACATTATACCCATGTCAGAAACTTGGAATATAATTTAAAATTTATTTTATTATTGTTAAAGACAAGATATATTATGTCAACAGAAATTTTACAAAGTGAAAATGTTCAAAAAATAATGTTTACCAAATCACTTTTCTCCTTTCAAACAAAAATGGATGCTTTAATCAACGTCGGATTAAGATTTGTTCCTTGGCCATAGACAATATTTAAAAACTGTTAACATTAGATTTAGATTTGTTGGTAAATCATAGTGTTTAAAAAATGATGAATAGCATTTTGTTAGTTTCAGAATTTAAAACGTGAATAAGTAATAAACAATATCAAAACACACATATCACATTCGATTCTGTCATATAATATCAGGGAACTAAAATAGCGTTAAGTTTTATGGATACGGTACAAAAATTAGTAAAACTAATAAAAGAGACTATAATTAACTATGAAACAATCATGTATTTCTCTTAATTTGTAAGAAATTAAAATTTGCTGAGATTTATTACAGTTAAAACTAAATAGTATATTTTTCACCTATTCAGAAAAAGTTTATGACAGTTGAATTCCTCTTTCTTTGTTTTTGTTTCATGTAATAATTTATACTTGCTGAATTTTACATGATGAACCTTTGATCAAATCAAGATTTGAGCCTCGACGCACCTAATAATCAGAATATAATATCGACTAAAAAATAAAAGCTATATAAAATATTTTAATATAAATAGAAAATCTGCTAATTAAGTAGAATTATTCCTCATAATACAGATTTTTATATCTACGATTATATAGCAGAAACCTATCATGAAATGCAGTTTTTTTAATCTAAAAGAAAGTTAAAAAATGAAAATGACTAATTTTCATTAGATAATTAAGTATTACAAAAAGGAATTGATTTCTATTGAATAAATGGCTTGATATGAAAATACGAAATTATATTAGATTTTAATTGCTTGACTTTTTACAAAAAAATTTATTTCGTATTTTTTTTCCACTAAAAAATTAGAAATATGCAATGCTTTTTATTTTAATTTTTATGTTTGCACTAGAATTGATATTTGGGTTATGGAAGTCTAGTGATACGAGCTCTGGTATCATCCTTGTTACTAAACTACAGGTCAGAATTACGAGATCTATCGCTTATATAAATAAAAATTCATATCTGAAAGTGATTTTGAGCCAGACACACTATTTTTTTTTAGTTTCTTGAGGTAATACCATCTTTAGAAAATAGATAATGCATGCAAAAACGATAATTCAAGGAATAAAGTTTTGAAAATCGCTTCTATTGAATAATTGCTATGGTAAACTAAGGCTTCTATTTGTACATTTCTGTTTTATAAATTAATACAGAGCATATTATACAGAAGTTATCAATATAATCGTAGCCCAGTGGCCGAGTGGCAGTGCATCACGTTTCAGCGACACAGGTCCGGGGCTCAAACCCTGGGCTGACAAGGTCGACCCCACTTTCATCCCTTCAGTGGGTCGATAAATGAGTACCAAGCTTGCACGGGAATTTAACACTGGGGGTTTTGCGTCAGACTAACCACCTGAACGGAACATCTACTCATGCACCTCAGTACCCAAGACCAGAAAAACTAATACGGGCACCGTAGGCCTTGGCTCTCATGGGCTATTGGGCCTTTGATTTGAGTTATCAATACAAGCCTTTATTATGCAAACAAATTCAGGTGTTTTATATTATGCAATCAATCATATTGAAAAAATTTTAATGAACAAAATTCCGAGATCATGAAGAACATGAATATCTTTATAAAATGTACTTATATAATGTATCTTGAAAATAATAAATCCGCTTTCCTTTTTTGTCATTCAATTTATTAATAATTATAACATTCGCCGCGGTCTATTGATGTGAGCTCTAAATTATTTCGCAGCATCTTTTGCAATACAACGCGAAATTCTAATTCAATAAACTAATTCCTCTTATTTAATACCTAAATCCTACAAAGAGGTATTTCTTAATTAGTTAAACAATTTCAAAAGGTACTTAAAAGTTTTAACGTGACTCTGTTCTCTTTTTCTAGCTCTCTTTCTCTCTAAGCCCATTACCTGTATTTTTTCACTCTTGAAGATGAGTTTAAAACGAACTAGGTTAAAAAAATTTGTGATATTTAAATACATTTTTCGGCAAAGAGTGAAAGTAATAACTAGAGGGAAAACGAACAAATGAGAAAGAGAACGTCTCTACCAGCACCTATATCACATTAAATAGTAAATATGTTTCTTTCAAATATTATGTTGTTGAAAAAATCCTGCTTTTATCATTGCATATCGTTTATTTTTTAAAAATTTTACTGACAAAGAAACATATTTATTTCACTATTCTGGATATTATTACTCTTCAGTCCTTAAATAGTCGTCCCGTTTTCTGCGAAACTAAACTTTCCTCAATTTAAAGGTGTCATTTTTATATAAAACATTAAGTAATAATATCGTTAAAGAATTGAAGTATCTAAAATTTTCCTTGTACAAAACTATTTATTTAAAATAAATGCAAGGTTGAATTATATATAATTAATACTTATTTAATATGGCACGTTACAGGGAGCGATAAGGTCTCACCCTCTCTACATATATTGTGTATACATCTTGGAGGTAAAATTTGTATTTTGCTTGCATCGTTTTAGAATTTAATACTAATAAATTTATTAAGTTAATTTAAGGATTGGTTTAATTAAGTAAACATTCTGATACTGAAAACATTCCATTTATTATTCGATTTATAATTGCTATATTAAAAACAATACAAATTTCTAACCATTTGTTAAGTGAATAATTATGAAAAATAAAATTATTTGTAAGTTTAATAAAATTCATATAAAATTTTAAAAATTTTGATAGAATTTGGTATGCTCAAATCAGTTAATTTATTTTCCATCGAAAGAAATCTTTTTTTAAATAAAGTTTAGTTTTTTTAAAATTTTTTAAAATCTATCGTTTTCATTTTCTACTTTCTTTTATCAGTTCGTGACAGATTTCCACAGTACAGACCTACTTATAAAAATTTACATTCTAAAAGAAAATTCTAAGTAGTATTTAGTTTTCACGTCTATTTTTACTTCGTATTAGGTATTTCTACA
>BMAO01032158.1:0-20238 GCA_019973975.1 Trichonephila clavata
TTAAGTAGCACCATCAAATAATTTCTTTCTTCTACATTCAGGGCCTGTCCTTCTTCTCGTAAATGGAGATATTCAATCTCAGTTTCATCAACAGGTTTGATTTGTAATGGAACATCACTAAGAATTGAATTTGCGGGACAGGAACTACTATTTATTTTGGTAGTGCTGTCGTCTACAGGTAAAGGAACATCTTTTGAGAAAGGTATCTTGAAGCTTGGTTTGTTACCAAAAATTATTACGCATGTCCATTACGATTCCTGATGTCCTTAAAAAGTCAACCCCTAGAAGGGTGCGGTTACCCTTTGCATTTGGCAAAAAAATTAAATCGGTTTGGAACGTTCGTCCACCTATGGTGATTGGCACTTTAGCTTTTTTTAACAAGGGATGTGGATTGCTGAATATCAGCTAAATACATAGAAAGGTGAAACTCTGTGAATTTTTGTCCACGATTCTTTAAAAAGTTAAACATTAATTCTCCCCCAACTGACTGGCTGGCTCCTGTATCAGCACAAACTGTGCCTGTAGCTTCATAAACTTGAATGTCAAGTAGAGCTACTGGAGTGGTAAGACAAGTGCACATCTGTATGGCATTGACAGAGGCAGTCTCTTTTTTTTGTAAGCATTTTGGACATTTTGATTTAATAAATCCAGGGTTGCCACAACCATAACAAGAAATAGGTGGGTGACAACCAGTGTTAATATTTCGTGCTGGCATGTAGCTAGAGTTAACAGAAGTACTGTTGTGGTTACCGGAAACATTCTTTTCAACTTTGAATAAATTAGGCTTTCTAAACTCCGGATTGCCCGTGTTTCTAGGAAACCGAGGTTTATTTAACTCTGGTGGTTTGGGGAGTTTTGTTAGTTTTTGAGAAGGAAGTTTAACATTTTCATACGAGTCCAGCTTTTCAGCTAACACGACTGGATCATTAAGTTTTCCCCAACTGTCAAGGAAATGATTCTTATACTCGGGAGGACATTTTTTTTTAAATTTGATCTGCAATGATGAGATCTTTCAACGAGTCAAAAGAGTTGACTTCTAATTCCTTTAGCCAACCTTCAAAGAAGGTTCTGAGCTCAAAAAAGAAATCTTTCCATGTGGAATGATCCTGTTTCTGATGTCTACTGAATAGAACTCTGAAACGGTCAGCTGTCAGTTTGAACCTTTGTAATAAAATATTGCGAATGTGGGCATAATTTTTAAACATCTCTTCTGGTTCTCTTGCAATTAATCTGCCAATATCACTTGGAAGGACTCCAATTAAGTGTGATACCCAAAAATCCGCAGGTACATTTAAAAGCTTCATTTGTCTTTCAAACACTGTTAAGAACAATGACATGTCATCTTTATCAGGAATAAATGTGGGTAATACTGTTTTCAGGTCGAGCCTCATGGGGCTAGAATCCATTTGAGGGGCATTACCTAAGGACGGTAGAGGATTTTTTGCTTGTAATTTAAGCTTTTCAAGCTCAAATGCTCTCTGCTCAGCTAGACACTTATCTTCCCGTTCTATTTTCTTTATGGCTTCATCTTCAAGCGCTTTACGTTCATCAACAATGTTATCCAGCATTTCTTTCACAAACTGCTCATTATCCTTAAAGAATGAGCATGAAGTGATTTTCTCACGCAAATCGATGATTTTATCATCTGAAGTTACATCAACTCGTAGCTCAATTCCTAAATTATAGAGGTCTATCTTTTTTCCCTTTGAGAGGAAAGCCATATTTATCTCTTAAATAAAACTAAATTCAATTTTTTTTATGTATACTGAAAGTTGTAAATTAAGTTAGTTATCCCAATAAGCAATTATTACATATTAGCTACTCATTAACAACTGCCTTCCCTGTAGGGAAAAAAACATAAATAAGAGAAACATTTCATAACATATAAAAAGATCCCGTGAAAATCTAAATAAATTTCCACAAACTCAGCTGTGTATCAAAATATAAAGTTAATTATGAGACACAATAGCACATTGAAAAATTGTCACTACATGTTATGCTATGCTAAAAGTATATACTTATTACATGAAAAACATTTAAAGGCTAAATACTGTGAATCTTAATTAGGAATATGAAAATCTCAAAGTACCTAATATATATACACTTTAAATAACGACAATTGTAAATCCCCCCTTATTTGATTGTGAAAATCCTTAGAATGATCATTCATTTATATCCAAAATATACCATAATACCTTCAAACACTTAAAATATGCTTATTATTCTATCAGCAACAACAAAAAATAATAAAATAAAAAAAATCAATAGAACTCAGTCATAAAGAACATTTTGCAAACAACCTTGAACTGTCTACTCCCTATTTTATTTATTTGCCTATTCAGCATATCACATTCTCTGGATGAATCATAGTTTAAACTAACACAAGCACAGAAAAAGGAAGTGGATACTCATATACTTTTCTTTTTAATATTTGAACTTTTTTTTAAAAAAAAAATTATTCGACTTCAGATAATTATAACCAAGAATTTCATCGTTTACTCAATATAGCAATTGTTTGTAGCAAATTATTATATAGCAATTATTTTAAAACACACATATATTTATGAATATTGTTAAACAAGTTGCTTCTGTTTGAAAGCAGAAATGATCTTTCACAGTTTAAATTTCAAGGTATTTTAAACAGCAGATTGAAATAAGAATAAACAAGAATATTAAATTATTTGAAACAAAATATATATATTAATATTTTAAGAAACATACACAATCACATTCTTCAATATTATTTACAAAAGATTTGTTGCATCTACTCACAGATTTAATTTTTCGTTTTCTTCAACCACACAATCTCTGAAAGAGATTTTTCTTTAAAAGAACAGATTATATATATATATATATATGTTGCAAGCACCATTCGCGCATTTAAATGACATAAGATGAATTCACATAAGATATTTTCACTTTTTATTCAACACACTATCGATGATTTTTTCCTCTGGCACACACATAACACTTTCACTTTTGGTTTTCCAATAAAATCATGCACTTTCACATTTAGTGTCAGGGTGACACATACATAACACTTTCACTTTGGGTTTTCCAATAAAATCGTGCACTTTCACATTTAGTGTCAGGGCGACACACACATAACACGTTATACACGTGGTTACTTGTCGAAGGTAAGCAAAATGCCGGTAAAAGAAAACACGTTGGGCAGCCATTGTAATGCTCCCATGTTGTGAAAATTCTTAGTAATGCAGCCTTTGATGGTTACAGGAACAAGATATTTTAATGTTCATGAAGTTCCACAACACAAGGAGACACACACACAAACAAAAATACATAATGTAGGAACTAGACATAAAAGGAGGGAAAGGCTTTCCCTGACTCCACGTGTATCCATGGCTCGGGGACCAACCGGCGGGAAAAAAACTCTGGGAAAAAAAAAACGTTCTCCTTTCCCCCAAGAATAAGTAGCGCCACCTGGCTGTCGTTATTTGTTAAGGGAAGGCAGAGTTTAAATGTAACTGTTACAAAGTTAACTAATGAATGCAATCATTTTAAAAAGAAAGAGCCCTCTAATATCACCCCCTTCTAAAATTTGGCCCTCAAAGCAAAACAATTGCCCACACCTATCATAGGCATTGCAAATGTGCAGAGTGATACATAATTCATTGTACATTCCTACAGTACGATCAGTAAGAGAGATGCCACTACTAAACAAAAAGTAGACAAGAAAAAAAATTTGGCAGTTATAGAGACTGCCGATAGAAGTGAAAACTTAGAACTTTTAGTATTAAAATTTGAAATTTCATAATGTTTGAATTAAAATTATCCACATCTATTGACACTCCGAGCAACAACTAAATGCATGTTTATATGATTTTTTATTATTCAAATGTATTACGGGCTGTGCAAGATCATGACAAAATATAAATACAATTCAATTGAAATAACAATTCATATACAATCATATTATTTATGGATAGTATTTGTATTTACTTAAATTTCAATGTACTTGATTTTTAACATTATTTTAATTGTTTGCATCATTGTCATCATTAATTTCAACAATACTTAGGCTTTTTGTGCTTTCAATTATTTCATTTTGTTCTAAAAAAGATACAATAGGCTTATGGTAACTAAAGTAAGAAAGGAAAATGTTTGTTTCAAATTTATCTAAGTATCGCTTAAAAACCGCATCGATCGTCGTTTTATATTTTGTAGTATTGAGTTTTCGATCATTGGCCACATTTAAATTAAGTGTTTCATTTAGAAATTCAATTAGTGGTAGATTTTGATCATCGGCAAAGTTAATATTAAAGTCTCCACTTAAAATCATCGGTACATTATCATATTTTTCACCAAATCGTTTTTCGAGTATTTCAGAACCTTCTTTTGTATAAATCATCAAATTTTCGAATAAAAATGGTTGTATCTGTCTCATAGATTTTCCAGGAGAAATATAAACAGCAACTATTAAGATGTATCGCCCATTCTCGGAATCGCAACGAGCAATGCACAGTATATACACATTGAACTTTTCACTAAATCTATTCAATTTCACTTAAAAGATATACACAGCACTATACGTCAGCTGTAAAGCTACGGATATACTGCTATAAGCATGTCGGTGACGCGAACGCACGAGATTTCCCCCATCCAAAAAGTGTTTAAAGCGAACAGCACACTGCGCATGCGCCAGTCAGAGCATGTCGGTGACGCGAATCCATAAGATTTTCCCCTACCAAAAAGGGCTTAACGCCGCTAAAGAAGTTTTCACTTCAAAAAATAATGCGCTCAAACATGCATTGTAATATACGCGAAAAAGTGTCTTTATCAGGCAGTAGCTGCTCTAAAAATTGGTTTTCAATCAATATGTTGGCCACCCCCATTTTAAATGTAGTTTTTGTCAAGTAATACACTATTCATTACCATAATATACTTGTGGGATATGCTACAAATGTGACTGCCTCATAGAATTGATTGTTTATTTAAGTAACAAAGTCACTCATATATATTAAAGTCAGATGACGATGAAAACACCCGAACTGTCACAACACCCTCCAAACTTTCGCACCCCACCAACATAAGGTTTTTGGTTTTTGACAAAATTAACATTCCTTGGCCCCTCTACACGACGGGTCTTTAGTGGCACCAGCACTAGAACCCCCGCCAGGCTTGTGGGATATATTCTAAAAGGAAGACATTAACGAAATAAATCAAAAACTTGAAATATAACACAGTACTGAAAACATTCCAAAAAATAATAGGATATTAGAACCAATGCCCGTAGCTGATGTTCTCCAGTCTATTATTTAAAAGGATAGTTGATACACATTTAATACTCTGAAGAATCTTTACATTATGTCCACCTGTTTAATATGTAGGACCATCTGCCTCCAACATCCAGAGAATCAGGTGATAAGACGCTGATGGGTAATCTGAGGTATGTGGTACTAGACTAGGGGTCGGCAAACTATGGCACGCGGTACAATTCTCAGTGGCACTCTGCACTACTGTACAATTTTTGAGTGGATGGAAGTTGGATAAATTTGTAATGGTCCCTATTTGACAAGCATCTTCAAAATTATGGACAATTACGAAAAAATCGTAAAGATAACTCTTAAGATAAATGTACCGCTATATTGTAAA
This sequence comes from Trichonephila clavata, assembly GCA_019973975.1. NCBI lineage: Eukaryota > Metazoa > Arthropoda > Arachnida > Araneae > Nephilidae > Trichonephila > Trichonephila clavata. The sequence continues at coordinate 5,614 of BMAO01032158.1, forward strand.
TAATTGAGTGACATTGATGGACAGATTTCGTTGTTTATAGAGAGAAAATTGCATGTATACTGCTTTCCGCTTTTGGTTCAACATATCTAAGTAAAAAAATCTTTTCTCATGTGAAAAATATTTAAAAACCACTAAGAAGTTATATATGTATAACAATTGTATGCATATATATATCATTTTAAACATAAAGTCACAAATTAAACCCCTGATTTTGTGATATGAAAGCAGAGGGTACAAGCACTAAGTTCGCATTAAAATTTTTATTTATCTCTTTATTTAGCTGTAATGAAAGGAAATGCTTGTATTTTACGTTGTCTATTTTTATTTCAATAAATGTTTAAAAATATATAATATATGTACAATTTAATTTATTTTTGTTGAAGAAATAAGTTATATTTTATGCTGTTTATTTTTTGCCAAGAAATATCTTTAAATGATTCAAAATTAATATATAATAAAACTATAAATCTAAATTATTAATCCCTTTCCTCTAATTCTGCATACATTATCGCGGGAATAGAATTGTTTCAAACATGTCGTACCGTGTGGCACGCTGAATCCTATTGGTAGATTGGTTTGGCAGGCCACAGTTAAAAGGTTGCCGACCCCAGTACTAGACATTCAGAAACTACTCTAGTAATTCCCACACGTTGCGAGGAGCATGAATTCGGTTCTCCAAGTAGAATTAGGAATATGTTCAGTTGGATTCACACATGTCAGTTGAATTCGGGGGCCATAGCATGATTTGAAATTTCTCACCATGTTCCTCGAACCACTCCTTGATGATTCGGACCTTATGACACGGTGTATTATCCTGTTGATAAACGCCATCACCCGGTGGCTTGCGATGAAGTGATGTATTGGTCAAGAATTATTTTATGGGGATAATGGGTCTTAAGGTATCCGACTAGGTTGAAAAAGTGCTTTTTACGTGTTTGATGTTGTTTGAGCCATTAGGGGAAAAACAAATATAATTTTTCAGAGAGGAGGACTAATACGTAAAACTAGAGAGCCTTTTAAGTTGTTTTTATAGCATTTACTTTATCTAACTTATAAAAATATTTTTTTTTAATGTGTTTTTTGAAAAATGAAATTTGTACGATAATTTGTGCACGAAAAAGGTGATATCTCTAAAACAATTCAATCAAATTCAATGAAATTTATAACATACATGTTATGGGCCCTTTAGAGTGTAACAAACCGCAGGTTTTAAGACACCTACATTTTATCACATTTTTAGCTTAGAACATGCAGTAATTTTGATGAAAAATCATTAACATCAAATGTAAATGCTTATAAAATAGTTATTTCTCAAAATATTTTCTTTATTCTACGGTTTTGTGACACTTCAGAGGGATCAAGCAGTATATCAATGGAACTAAAATTGCATCATGTGCAATTTATTTTTATTTATGGCGTTTTTCTTAACTTTAACACTTTTTCTAAAATTTCATAAAAATAATTTTTCTTTTCAAAAACAAAGGATGATGCATGTTATTTATTTAATAATTATGACTTTTTAAGCCTATTTATGTTCTTTAAAACATTAAATTTACTCTGAAAATCAATTTTTGAAAAATTGGTCTCCGAACCTAGTCGGATACTTTAATGAAACCCATGAAAACATCATACACCCACCATAATACCGCTGCCATCTCCTTATATCCAGCCAATTGCACACTTGGGTGCCAGGGCTTCCGTCGAAAATCGGCGTATTCGCACTCGCCCGTCCAATGTAATTGACTAGAAAACGCGATTCATCAGGCCATATGATTTTCTTCCATTCTTCTATGGTCCGATGCTCCATAGTCGTTGCAGGCGCCATTGACGAAAACGTGGCGTCAATCTCGCAAAGTATGCCGATAGGCAGCAGTGAACACTGCACAGTATGTTGAGACACACCGTCTGGGTCATCATTGTTGGTGATAACGGCTGCTGTAGTCCTTCGGACATGGCGAACAATACATAACAGTCTCCATAATTTTATGGAATCAATGCACCCTGACAAATCACTGGCAGGCGACGTCATTCCACAATTCATACACCCCTTTTGAAAAGCACTCAAAATAGCCCACTACACGACCCGTTCTTAAATGGATGTTCCCAGGTGCAGAGCTATAACGATTAGATCAGGGATGGGCAGACTTTTCCAGGGAACGGGCTATTTATAATTTTTTCAAGGTGTTGCAAGCCACCCAGTATGGTGGCAATGGCACACACAAAGAGGGGGAGGGTCCACGAGCCCGGAGCCTCCTCCATAGCCCATGACTTTTTTCGATCAATTATAATCCCATGCATTAATAATTTTATTTTTATTTGTGCTAATTATTTATCCAATAATTTATTTCTTACTGTTCTTTGTTCCCGACCATATACCAAATGAAATATATATATATACTGTGTTTGGCAACGTATTGGGGTAGGATATGAAAATGGTAGATATTCGAACCTGTGCCATCGCGCCGCGCCTCCTTTGAAATATTCACGTGTGCGCCCACTGCCCAGGGTCGTAGGTGTGGTGAGGTAAGGAAAAAGTCAACAATATTTATTATAACTTAAAAATAAATATATGGAATATGTATTTACTTACGTAAATAAAATGGAAAACTCTGTTTTTTGAAACCGCGTTTAAAACAAAACGCAAAATACAAACATAATAATAATAGCCACAAATATAATAATATCTAATTATGCATTTATTATCAAACAATTCAAAACATATTAAAAAATAAAACATTTTCATCTAAAGAGTTAGTTCTCGTAATTATAGTCTGTAGAAGACTTAGTCTGCATACTGTCAGCCAATCTTAAATAATTCCGAATACAATTACTACTAACGGTTAATCTTCAGGTGGTCATTCCAAATTGTCTTAGGGGTCCACCGGTTGATCGCGATCGACGTAATGCCTACCCCGGGATTAAACCTTTATAGAAATCTCATGAATCAACTGCTTTTCTCATTATGTCGCTAAATACCGTAAATGTGAAAGGGTACTGCATAAGCACTTATGCAGTATAAACTCCAGCATCAGCCGTGTGTGTGTCATGGTTTTGTCTCCAGGCGAGGGGTGGTTATAATGTAATTGCTCCTCGGTGGTTTTATAGGTTAAATGTTAGGTATCTTATTTTTAAGACTCATACATGCGACTCTTGTCTTTTTCGTTTAAATGTCAACAAGAATTGAGATAGATGGTTTCTTTATCCCGATCTTAAAGTTAATGATACAATTGTTATATTCTGCAGAAACTTGTAAATAAAGAGAATGTTGAACATTTTTATTATATTTCTGGAAAGGATGAGCGTTTCGAGTGGCCCGTGTGATCGGGGATGTTTCAAACAAAATGCATGTTCGAGACCCTGTTTCCACTGAAGACTGTGATGCCGAAGGACTGTAGCATTCGTAATATAGTTGTTTTAAGTCCTTATGATGGCGTGCTATGGATGTGAAGAATGGCATTTTAGACTCTATTTTTTGATCACTATTCTTTATTACGTGGAGGTGTTGGCTGTGTTTAGAGAACTTTTCAGTTGGGTAGTAACAGACCAATCGAAAACGTTTATAGTAAACAGAATTTTCTCTTTCAACTTACCTCTCTCACTGGTTTGAGTAAGAAAGTGCACGCAAGAACGACAAGAGATCCAGACACTTATTTTAATGCAGCAGATTTAACATAGATTAGATACAAATGAAAATTCAGGAAACAACGTAACGGGTAACACAAACATATGTTCATGAATAACATAAGCATATATTAACGGATACATAGATATATATTGGAAATATAACGCTCTTATACATATATATGCATATTATTTTTCAGTATAATAAAAAAGTAAAAATTTCCTCCGGAGGTGCAACTTCCTCTTTAAGAAGAACCATGGTTCCATAAGTGGGACCAGCACCATCGACCGACTGGTCGTCCAGCTGCATCCATTCGACAGAAGCATTCATCTCTTGACTGTTGGGATCCAGCAACTGTATTACGCAAGAAAGACAAGAGATCCAGATACTTATTTTAATGCAGCAGATTTCACATAGATTAGATACAAATGAAAATTCAGGAAACAACGTAACGGATAACACAAACATATGTTCATGAATAACATAAGCATATATTAACGGATACATAGATATATATTGTAAATATAACGCTCTTATACATATATATGCATATTATTTTTCAGTATAATAAAAGAGTAAAAATTTCCTCCGGAGGTGCAACTTCCTCTTTAAGAAGAACCATGGTTCCATAAGTGGGACCAGCACCATCGACCGACTGGTCGTCCAGCTGCATCCATTCGACAGAAGCATTCATCTCTTGACTGTTGGGATCCAGCAACTGTATTACGCAAGAAAGACAAGAGATCCAGATACTTATTTTAATGCAGCAGATTTCACATAGATTCAATACAAATGAAAATTCAGGACAACAGGAAACAACGTAAACACATACATTAACGGGTAACATAAACGTATATTAACGAGTAACAAACATATGTTCATGAATAACATAAACATATATTAACGGATACATAAATATATATTGGAAATATATAACGCTCTTATACATATATATACATATCATTTTTCAGTATAATAAAAGAGTAAAAATTTCCTCCGGAGGTGCAACTTCATCTTGAAGAATAACCAGGGTTCCATATGCGGGACCAGCACCATCGACCGGCTGGTCGTCCAGCTCCATCCATTCGACAGAAGTGTTCATCTCTTGACTGCTGGGATCCAGCAACTGTAGGGTGGAGTTCATCTGCTGGTTGGGGAGCTGCAGCTGTGCATCGGCTGCTTGCTGTTGAGTGGCGGGTTCGATCAGCTGATTAGGGGGGTCAACTATCTGCTCTGGGTTGATGGAGGATGGAAAATGTAGAAGTTGTGTGAAATCAGACTGCAGCTGATAATGGTTAGTCGAGCTTTGAGTTGGGAACACCTGGGGGGGCGTAAACTCTACAGTTGAATTTATATCAATGGGCTCCAGAATTCTATGGTGGTGGTGGTCTGTATGTAGGTGGCATTCTCGTCGTCTTCAGTATAGAAGCTTCCATCTATGTCACTGAGATCTTGCAACACTTGTATCGTGGTGGTGGTGTTCACTGAAGGGTCGCTTAAGGGCGCGATCTGTGGCATGAGGATACCTTCAGGAGCAATAGTGTAGGACTGCAATGACTGAAATGTATTGTTCATCGTTTCATTCAACTGCTGCAGTTGGTTTTCCAACGATTCAGCATTCGCAAGTTGGTTGTTTATGTTGACCAAAGCGTCAGCGGCAGCAGATTCGAACGTATCATCGAGGAGCGATTCACCGAGGAGCGTGTGGACGGGAGGATCCGCTGGGAAATACATGGGAGGTACCATGTGCACCATCTGCGTAGGACCGTGGCTCAAAAGCTGTAACGAGAGAAGAGAACGTTTTATGTCGGATAAAAATGGCAATTGGGGAAATGGAACACAATTGCTCGGTTTATGGTCGTAATTTTCAAAAACTCACATATTCTACTGAAAGTGAGTGGTTTGATTTTCAATTTTTTATATTATTAATGTCACACTACAAATTGCACAAGCGTCATTAGAGATGGATCTCATAATATAGACCAATGTTAATTGAAACATCAATCGGATAAAAATGGCAGTAGGGAAATGGAGCACAATTGCTCGGTTTATGGTCGTAATTTTCAAAAACTCACATATTCTACTGAAAGTGAGTGGTTTGATTTTCAATTTTTTATATTATTAATGTCACACTACAAAATTGCACAAGCGTCATTAGAGATGGATCTCATAATATAGCACCAATGTTAATTGAGAACATCAATCGGATAAAATGGCAGTAGGGAAAATGGAGGACAATTGCTCGGTTTATGGTCGTAATTTTCAAAACTCACATATTCTACTGAAAGTGAGTGGTTTGATTTTCAATTTTTTGTATTATTAATGTCACACTACGAAATTTCACAAGGGTTATTAGAGATAGATCTCATAATATTGCACCGATGCTAATTGAGGACAACAACACCTGAGCTGACACCTTATTCTTAAACTTCCACATCATCCGAAGGTGAGGACTTTGAGCCTCGACGCCTTTAACAAGCATCAGCACCTGCACATGGCGGGTCAGGTTCGAAAAGTTTTATAGAAATACATTTATAACATTTTGAGTTATCAGACTCGCCATGATAGATTTTGATCAATTTAAATGCCCACTTTTGATAGGTCAAAGACCCGCTTCCGGGTTTTTCTAATTTCATAAAATTGATTGCAACTTGTTTCAACCTCTAGGTAGCATCGAAACAAAACATAGTATGTCTGTAAAGCCACAAAAGATGACTCTTTTCAATAAAATAAAAACAAAAAATAAATGTTTGGACCAGGGACGTCTTAAGACTGTTTGAGGCCCTGGGCCTAGAGAAATCTGAAGATTTTTTGAAGCCCTGGGCCCTTATGCAAAAGTAGGCTCTACCTGAGATCTTTAAAAGTAGACAGTATATAGCATGCAGTGTTAAATACTCGTTCAGATGGTAATTTTATACAAATAAATGTGCACTACTCACAATCTCAAAAACCTAGGCACATATCGGCTGGACCGATGACCGCATTTCGACTAATTGAGTTGAATGATTCTTTATGGTATTAGGCCTAGGCCTAGACCTGGACAACGGTCATCACATAATAATGCTGTCTTGCCATTTTTGCCAGTTGGCATGCAGTTTGAAATTCCTTGTTTTTCGAAGAATATGTATGGGAATAATATTTGGCCATGAAAATTATCCGTATCATGATCTTATTAATACAAAGTTGAGAACGAAACGAGGCCCCATTCAGGGTGAGGCCCTGGGGCCGGGATCAGTTGGCCGCTGCCTTAAGACGTCCTTGGTTTCGACCCAATAGGGTCATTTTAACGTGTTGGAATACCTTAAGGCGGAATCAGTGACAAAACATGATGAAATTGTTAAATAAATTTAGAAGTGGATAGTGAAGACGTTCAAGAACTGATGGATTCCCAAAACCAGAAGTTAATAACTGATGACCTCATAGCAATGCATGACAAGAGCAAGAGATTGACGAACTTGAGTCTTTAGATCTAGTTCAATCAGAAGATCAAATGACAGGGTGTTGAGAATTCGACAGAAGGCGTCAGTTTAATTGAAAAAGGTTTACAAATTTTATAAAACATAGACTCCCTCGAAGAGCGTATTTTTTCAACAAAACAAGGATTTAAAAATTATAACCATGCTATGAGAAAATTGTGGCGGGATAAAAAAAATCTCTGAACCGGCAGGCTACTTTGTTCAGTTTTATGAAACCTTCTACGTAAAAAAAAAACTTCATAATTTATATTCGAAATTATACCCCGACTTACGTGGTTATCTCTCAGTCCCGCCTATCACGTAAGTTCGGGGTATTACTGTATACACATTTAGGGCCATGGGTAGTCTAATGGTTAGAGCATCGGACTACAGACCGGAGGGCCTGGGTTCGATGCCCCCAAATACCCACCGAGTACACACGTAGTACGTACTCGTGAAATCAGTGGGTCCGAAAGTCTTGTGGGTGGTCGTAGCAGAAACCACGAGTGCAGGGGGCTGGGGAATATTTCCCTCCTTTGCCTAAATTGTGGAGGAGCAGATAGGTGGTGTTGCCATCTATCGTTAAGAAGCTCAACCTGTTTCACAGGTTCTGGCAACTTTCATTCCTTACCTTCGGGTAGGACACGATAACAACAACATTGTATACACAAAGAACTATGGGAGGTCCGGCACATCCATAGGAGCCCATGTTAAATTGCGTTTTATGTACCTTTTCCTCGGAAATTACTTACTTCTCATGGATAAAATTTTTCAGTAGGTTATGTGTACTATCAATAAAATTTTAACGAAGGTTTTTTTTTTGTTAAAAATCCAAGTAATTATGAATTTTTTAAAAAATGTCAAATTCCCCTCCCCTTTAAATTAAGTTTAAAAAAGCTTTATCTAAAAAAGTTTGCTAGATATATCTAATTCCCTCCATTCAAATGTGTAAACATGTTAAAAGTATGCTACTTATATATTAAGTAGTTTTTGAGGAAAAGGTACATAACATGAAAAATATTACATTTTGAGAAAACAAGCTTTAAAGTAAAAAATTGTAATTTTCGACCATTTTTTTTAGTACTTTCCAGAAGCATATGAAGCATTTTCTTTACACTCTGCGCCTACAAAAGTCCTTTCTAGATTTATTTTTTTCATTATTTTTAACAATTTAGCCTTTTTGATGGGGATCTCAAAATACTTTTGTTGGGTTACACGAATCCTACGTGCATCTATTTTCGATTCCTACTATTAGTTCACACTCTCCCTATCTATCTATATATATACATTACAAAAATATACAAAAAATATACCTAATATAATATAGATATATTATATACCTAAGATAACTATAGTCATGATAGAATAATATATATATATCTTGTTCAAATTTTGAATTGTTTATAAAATACATTTTATTTATCCAGTGAAGTTCAAATACTTATTTTTAACCTTGTAGTGGATGATATTCGATGTTATATAGTTTTTTCAAATATTATTTCATTAATTAAATTTTATTTTTTTAGTTTTAAATTTATTCTGCATTATTCCTGAAGAAGTTACAACTAACTACAACAGATGGCGCCACTCAAGTTCAAATATAATTTATTAAGCGTGTAGTGGATGACACGATGTTAATACAATTTATTCAAATATTAATTCATTAATTAAATTTTATTTTTTTAGTTTTAAATTTATTCTGCATTATTTCTGAAGAAGTTACAACTAACTACAACAGATGGCGCACTCAAGTTCAAATATATTTTATTAAGCGTGTAGTGGAGGAGACACGATGTTAATACAGTTTATTCAAATATTAATTCATTATAATTAAATTTTATTTTTAGTTTTGAATTTATTCTGCATTATTTCTGAAGAAGTTACAACTAACTACAACAGATGGCGCCACTCAAGTTCAAATATATTTTATTAAGCGTGTAGTGGAGGAGACACGATGTTAATACAGTTTATTCAAATATTAATTCATTAATTAAATTTTATTTTTTAATTTTAAATTTATTCTGCGTTATTTCTGAAGAAGTTACAACTAACTACAACAGATGGCGCCACTCAAGTTCAAATATATTTTATTAAGCGTGTAGTGGAGGAGACACGATGTTAATACAGTTTATTCAAATATTAATTCATTAATTAAATTTTATTTTTTAGTTTTGAATTTATTCTGCATTATTTCTGAAGAAGTTAACAACTAACTACAACAGATGGCGCCACTCAAGTTCAAATATAATTTATTAAGCGTGTAGTGGATGACACGATGTTAATACAATTTATTCAAATATTAATTCATTAATTAAATTTTATTTTTTTAGTTTTAAATTTATTCTGCATTATTTCTGAAGAAGTTACAACTAACTACAACAGATGGCGCCACTCAAGTTCAAATATATTTTATTAAGCGTGTAGTGGAGGAGACACGATGTTAATACAGTTTATTCAAATATTAATTCATTAATTAAATTTTATTTTTTAGTTTTGAATTTATTCTGCATTATTTCTGAAGAAGTTACAACTAACTACAACAGATGGCGCCACTCAAGTTCAATATATTTTATTAAGCGTGTAGTGGAGGAGACACGATGTTAATACAGTTTATTCAAATATTAATTCATTAATTAAATTTTATTTTTTAATTTTAAATTTATTCTGCGTTATTTCTGAGAAGTTACAACTAACTACAACAGATGGCGCCACTCAAGTTCAAATATATTTTATTAAGCGTGTAGTGGATGTGACACGATGTTAATACAGTTTATTCAAATATTAATTCATTTATTAAATTTAATTAAATAAAATAAAAAATTTCTTTGTTGGCCTAAGTAGGAATTGACTTTAAAAAATACTTTTTATGTAACTTGTTTTGAAGCATGACACACAGTTATGACTTAGTCAATATCAAATGTTTTAAGATCATTAATTTTGCTACATGACTCCTATTGAACGCGCATAGCCATATTTATCCTAATTTTTAGAACTTTTAACTCCACAAATGTAGATTTTGAAATCACTGACCGTATAGTGTTACTAACTGACTCATTTGGGTTCTGAGTCGCCATGTAAAAATTTTCTTTATAAAATAGGATCACCTAGGTCTCTAAAAATTGACTTCATTTAATTCATTATGGCATATAGGCACGTGTGTATGTGTTTATGATTATAGTGCCTTTCGTTACATTCAACTTCTGCCTTTTGAAACTTGCACCATGAATTTATACCCGCAGGACACAGTCAGTGTTGAGGGCTCTCGTTTGAAAACAGGAGATGAAAATAAATTGATATAATTTCTAAAAACCATACCATAATACCTTTGATTTTTTTTAATATTAAAATGTCGGTGAACATTAAAATGTCGACCACTTAGGCTTTTTACACCGCAAAACATTTCTTTTCCCTCTGTTTTTGCTTTTAATATCCAAAAAGTATACCCATACATTTTTGGATATGCCCAATACAATCTAATTTTTCCACTTGAACATCATATGAATTCGCGCTCATCAGAAACTTATGCAAGGGGAAACACAGGTGCTCCTAGCAGAGTTCATTTGATGCGTGTCAAGAAACACCTTCATTTAAAAAATAAATAAATAATACTTCTATTTATCGTATTTCCTCATATCGTACATCTTTTCAAACAGAAATATTTGAACTTTTAGAAAATATATAAAAAAGTCAAAAGCGATCATTTTTCGAAAATTCATGTGCGCCAGACCCCCTTAAAACAGATCATTTACAATAATGAATAAACGCACTCGTCATGAACAAGCTTTACAACGCTCCAGAAACGGCTCTCTAGAACAATTACACTAGAAGGAACTCAGAGACACATTTAATCTTTATCTTATCACAATAAACACACAAGTAGATTCTGAACTCATCTAACTGGACCTTCCTGAAGCTGAACATCTTTGGGAAATGAAACGCGGAGTGTTCCTTCATCCCATATCGAGCTTGTATATGTGGCCTGAGTAAGGAGACGCCTGAATTGAAGAGAGAGTCTCCTGTTTGGCGGAAGGGAAAGAGGCAAAGGGGTGTGGTTATGGTGACTGCATCGGAGGCAACCGAGATGGTAGACGAAGTCTAGGAAACTAGTCAAGAACCTCGACTGCTGTTGGTCTACAATAGTCTGAGAGATAGTACTCAATTGGCTGCTCTGAAGTTATGGAATTCGAAAAGGGGAGGTACTTAAGGCTTGCCTGAGTGGGTTTCCTTAGTGGAAGCAGCATAAGAAATTTAAAAAAAAAAAAAAATTTAAATTTTAAAAATTAAGAAAAGTCATTCATCATATGGTGAATGAAGGAATTAATTATTATAGAGGGCTATAAGAATCCAGAAGTGTTCTTCTAGGTCTTTTTGTATTTATTTAGATTTGGGTTATAATTTTCTAGACTGATGATATAAATATTATTGGTGTTTATCGAAAAATTTAATTGCCAAATTTTGAATATAATTTTTAATAGGAAGGATATATTAATGGTTTTATATATATCTTTATTTTTAGTACACCTATTAGCTTTAGTAATATTTCTAATAAGTGTGCATTTGGAGCATTTTCGAAGATTTTTAACATTAGAATTTGCTGCATTGACTGGACCTTCGTCTCAAAAGTCCATTATATAGCTTCATAAAAATCTTCAAGAGGGTCGATTCTACAGCCTTCTTTACGATATTCTGCGATAAAATTTTTCCGCCAAAGGTGATAAAGTCACCAATCTGGAAATCAGGCTCACATCTTCTAGGGTTGCCATAATTTTCTCAAAGCTCATGCTGAAAAAGGACTGTTCATGTAGAGAAAACTATATACGTGGCGTATTTCAATAAGTAAACAAGTGAAGGAAGCTTCCGGAAAAACAGAGTAGTTTTTTCCAATACATATCGTGTTTTTCATTTCCTATCACTAATCGGTCTTTATATTTTGAATGCCTCTCGTACATACTACATAAAAAAATGGTTTTGAAGCATTGAAGATATTTAAAATTTATAGTTTCTAAAATAAGGTCACACTTCCTCTTTGCCGCAAATGCTATAATCCTTATGGTCGCAACTTTATAGCTTGTAGAAATGCGATATTATCAGGGGCCGTGTCAATGTTACGGGGCCCCCAAGTTACAGGGGCTCCAACATATGTAACTACAGTCCGACTAACAGGGCTCCCATACCTAAAAAGGGCCCCGAAGGAATTTTGATACAGGTCCCCTCAGAGCTAGCTACTCCAGTGGATATAAAAAAGGGGTGGGGCTTTTGCACGTTAAATCGAACTGTGCCTAAACGTGATGGATCTCCGAACCACTTTTGACAATGATTTAAGACTTAAGATATGCGTTGCAAATAAATCTTGTATAGCTCTAGAATGTGTAGTGAAACTGTACATCCTTTCTTCCAAAATTCTCTTGCATTTCTTCAAAACATATATACAACTCAGAAAATTGCATTTTAAAATTTCTGTTTTAATTCCCCGAAGTTAAATACGATATGTCTCAAGACACATTTCATTGTTTTGAAATAGTAAAACGCGGATAGCAGCGGAAGCATCTCTAGTGATATCAGATATTCTAAAAATTTCAGGTCCCTTTGTGACGGATCTATACGCGTTCTTCAACTAATCCTATCGATCACAACCAACCCTTTTGAAAGAAGAAACCGTGATATACATATTAGGTCAGTTATACAAAGTACAGGTTCTAAAGCTAGTGAGATGAATAGGTGAATAGAGGGATAGACGGAGTTACCTGGAGGTTGAAATATAGAGAAACTGACGATAAGGAAAATATCTACCGATCAGGTATTTGTAAATATTGATAGCGCGTTTCGGGCATTAAACAGTTGAAGATATTTGAGTGACGATTGGTCATCATAACTAAATTGTAACTCAAATATGAGAGTAGGATTGATCCATAAAGGGAGGATCAATTTAATAGAAGTCTCCTCACACATAATTCGCGTCTCTCGTAGTTAAACCCTCTATTGCTCTTAAAAGGAACATCTCTTCTAGTTTGAATACCTGAATTGTGTCAGTTGATAATTAGTGTGCTGAATAAATAGTTAAAAAGTATTATGGCGAGTCATCCTTCACTTCCTCCCACACATCTAGTCGGGTTCGAGAGTAGGTCGTGTATGTTGCAATTTTAAGGTTTTGAGTAAAGAATAGCATGAGCAGCATGATTTTGTTTCTGAAGGAGCTGGGGCTTAATGAGTTAATAACAAGAAAAATGTTGTTCTTGTCGTTATAAATGTCACCTGATCGACGGTGCCAGATCAAGGCCCACGAAATTCATTGTAGCAAGCTAGATTACGCGACTACCGTTAACCGTAACTTTGAGCATACATTTTGACATCGTTCAACCCCGATTTTGAGACAGAACAACCTGGAGATTGATCAGAGAGCATCCCAAATCTCTTCCCCTTCTACCAACCTCACGAGAGGACTTGCGGGTCGACAAATATTTAGAGAGTGCCCCCCCCCCCCTTCTGCACATGCACTATACATTTATAAACATCCATGCCTTCTCCGGGATTCGAACCCAGGCCCTACGGTACCACTATACCGTCAGGCGGCAGGAGAAAAAACAGTTAATTATAGAAAAAGCATAATCAGAATAATAAAAGCCATGCTAAGCAACTATATATAATAGCCTATAGGAAATATAGCCCTGAAAAAAGCCCTGAATTCACAGGAAAAAATGCTATATAAATTCATTGATTGAAAAATTATTACAAGCAGTTGTGTATTATAAATAACAAAAAATTACTTAGATTATTTTTTTTTCAGTCACTCAGTTTTCTTTTTGTGTTAAATAAAACTATTTTTTTCTTCAATATCTCTCCGTTTCGATTCTATTCATTTTTTACAAAATGATTTTTCTTTTTCTTAAATGTTTTTTTCATTTCAAATGCTCCACAATATTTTAAGACTGTATTATTTTATTACTTAGTATATATTTTTAAAATTTTACATGGCTTTTCAATAGTTTTTTTAAAAACTTGACAGCTGAAAAATTATTTAGGTAGTTTTTTCAAGGGCAAAATGGCTAAGTTCAAAAACCATACGTTCAAATTCTTTTAAGTTAAACACGGAATAAAGGAGAAAAGTTTCAACGATTCAGAGAGTTATTAATCTTTTCCTTCTTGTTACGAAGTGTGGCAATTTTAATAACGGAACTAGTATGAGGAAAAATGTTTTACTGGAAATTTATTGCAAACAACTGTGAATTCCCTTCAACATACACCCCTTGACCGTCTATATACCCCTGTATATATATTGTCCATTTACTTGTGCAAAACCGCGGATCTTTAAATGTTGTTCTCTTCACCGTTTTCGCCCTGACGTACAGACTAAAAATGTGTGTTCCTTTTAATTTACTTTTCATTTTTAGAAACAGGCAGAAGTCGCATGGAGCAAGATCTGGTGAATACGGTGGATGTTCAACCACAGTAACTATCTTCTTCGCTAAAGCCTGTTTCACAGATAATTTGTTTTCTGGTTGTCTCTGACTCTATTGATTATGTCTACTACTTTACAAATACTAAAACGTC
>BMAO01032159.1:0-13613 GCA_019973975.1 Trichonephila clavata
TTGAAAAAAATGCATTCTTCTTTTTTTTTTGGTCAAAAATGCGCTTAAATAATTTTTTATTGTAGTAATATTCTTAATACAATTTTATATGTTTATTTAATTCTTCAGGGGATATTAAATTTCAAAAAAATTATTCATTTACACGCATTTTCAAAATCATGGTTCTAAACGTAGTCGGATACCTTAAACTGAGCAAATAACATTTGTGTGTTAAATACACACAGTACCAAAATCCTTTAAAGCATTTAAAAATTTTAAGCGTCAAGTACCATTAGTGAAAACAATATTTTTTTTCCGAGTGATTTTTTTTTCAATGTTCTAAATGTAAAATTCAAAATATTACACTTCATCTAACCTATGTGTGTGCATAAGACTGTCAAAATTAAATTTTTTCCAAACTTTTGTGTACATTGTTTGTGTACTGTGTTAAAGTTTTGTATAACTTCAATTATTCTTAATTCAAGTCTATTAACAATGAAAAAGGTCTTTATATAGTCAATAATTAACAAATATAATTTATTATGGGCTATTACAGGATTCCAGATTTTTAAAGATTGTAATCTTTTTTTCTGGTGGTAAAAAAGGAAATGGCATGGAGAACGAAATGTTATTCTTTTAAAATGGATTATCTTCTACTGCTCGTATTATAAAGGTAATGTTCCTTAAAATTAGGGAATTTCTCCCCCCCCCCCCAGTGGAAAATATGTGAATGAAAATACAAACATTTCGGATGTTTAGAAGTAAATGACTAAAATAACAATGGGTCTAAATGACTGATGTGCTTAGAATTTCCCCGAAGGATTATTTTAAATAAAAAATACAATCATATTGCGGTTTTTCATCGAAGTGTGTTAAATTATATCAATTTTCTGAAATATACCCATGAATACCCTTTAGAAAATTTTGAATTATTCAGCGTTATATAAAACTATGTATACTTAAGTATTGCTAACACGATTATCTTACCCGATAACAATATTCTTAACTATATTTTTTTCTCATGCCCTTTTTTACTAGAACAGTTTTCTATAGTGTTGAAATTCAGTACACATTACAATTGTTTTTCTCCATTTCTAAGAAATATCAATTTTTATCAATACAATTTTTCAATTTTTATCAATAAAAATCGTGCACAAAACTACATATCATGCATGCAGCTTAGAGATATTGTTAAAGTAATAGAATTTTGTTAAATATAATCATAGTTAATCAAGTAAATATTTATTAATGTGATGTATTTTTAATTTTTTTTCAATTACTCTTG
This sequence comes from Trichonephila clavata, assembly GCA_019973975.1. Lineage (NCBI taxonomy): Eukaryota > Metazoa > Arthropoda > Arachnida > Araneae > Nephilidae > Trichonephila > Trichonephila clavata. The sequence continues at coordinate 1,265 of BMAO01032159.1, forward strand.
ATTTTTAATTTAGAACAAAATTCTGTGCAAGGAACTCACCAAAATCAAAAACTAGATACAGTTTAAAAGTATATTATGTGTTAAAAGAAAAAAATTATATTGATTGCGAAAATCGTTTGAAAATGTCAAGGTGCTTTTAAAAAAGAAGTTTTTATTTAAATTAAAACATGGTTTATACTTAAAAATCAAATGTGTGTGTGATTAATTCAAATGAAACTATATAAAAACTTTTCAAGCATATGCATTTTTCACTAGCTTATGTCAGTATTTATGTTTGCTTAATTTTTTTCCTGCGATGTATTCTAAATTTCTTTTTGAAACAGGTTAAAAAAAAGCATTTATACATTAGATACAGACAATCAGCAAAAGATAACTCAACTCTCCTTGTTAATTAATCAATTCAAGTGAATTTATTTTTCTCACATTACGGCTGACAATATGTAATACAATAAATTTTACGAATTCCATAAATAGCGTTAAATGTTTCGCTGAATTTACTCTTCTGATTCAAATTTTATACAAAAGAATTAATCTGTTGCAAATTTTTTTTTGAAAGAATAGGGCAGTTGCTCAACAATTCATTAAAAAAAATTAATTAATGGTTTATATTTTAATGCATAATTATTCATAATAAAAAGCCATATGTGTGTAATAAAAATCGCAACTAAGGCATTTTGTAAATTTATGTGCACCCATTTCTTTCTTTTTTAAAAAAAAAAAAACTCATGAGTCTCTTTTTATTTTTGAAGGAATAAGAGATCGATTCGAAAAGTTAGTTAACGCTACATTTTAAACATTAAAATAAAACTGCACAATAAATTGAAGAACATTATAACACAGCAAATATTTTTCTTGCAAATGATCATAACCCTAATCAGTGGTGATATATTTCAATGTCAAACGAAAGCAAATTCGACTAATTTCACTTTTGCACATTACTCCTAAAAGAACGAAAATTAATTTTAATCAGCATAATTATTATAAATTGCCATTTAATGGTACCAACCCACTATTAAATCAACACCTGAATTTTTTTTTTGGAAGTTGAAACCCTTACCTTCTACGGGCCGCCATGTCAGCTCTTCGTCCTACTACATCCGGGTATTACCGGGTGGACCTTCGATCCCCCCAAAATCGTTCTAAAATTCCGATGCGGAAGATGCAGGACGCGCATGCGAGACAGGGGCGTTCAGGGCATCCCTGAATCCATTATGCGCATGCGCTGTCCTGCAGTTCCCGAGAACATTTATTCGAAAGCGAACGTATTTGTAACGATCCGTTTAGAAGAGTTGACGGCTGGCATCAGAGCCAAACGATTGTGATACAAGATGCGCGAGAATCGTTTGCTCCCTCTCTTCAATATGAGAAAAATTCCTTTTTTTCTCTCTCCGAGGGATTCGTTAGTCTATTCGTGAAAAGGTCATAGGCCGGGGAGGCTTGATTTTGAAAAGAGTGTGTTTCTAGAAATTAATGAAAAAGGGGACCTTCAAAGAGAATTGTTGCAAGCCAAAAATCTAAAACGACAAATTAAGAATGTTAGCTGGAAAATGCTTATGATCATTCCTTAATTCAATTCCACTTTTCTTCATAATTTTTTTTAGATACACAACAAAATTTAAATTGATTTCATAAAGGAACAGATAATGATTATAAAGTCTTTAAAAAAAAGAACTATAATATTATATTTGTAAAATTATAATACTTATGTAATGATGTTGATTTTACAATGTGTTTTAATGATGAAAATGTTTTTAAAAACATATCTAGATATGAAGCAATAAAGTGGTTATTATTAAGTTTATACTTTTGCAAATATTTGATGTTTATAATACTAAAAGAGCTGACATTACCATTATGTTTCTTTTTTTAATTTTGAATTAAGTACACTTTGAACCAGAGGATTCAAAGCCCTATACAATAAAACTGTTAGCATTGTCCTTTTTTTTGTGCAAGAAGTCTAACGAAATTAAAACTGAATGATACTTCTCTATAATACTCCTTCCTCAAGTAGCTCGATAGCCCAGAGTGAGCCTTGGCCTTCTTCCTGATAGTGTGTTCTCCAATTCTTAGTTCACAAAACTAAAAGATCTTTTTCTAGGCCATCAATCCATCGAAGATTTGGCCTGCCCTTTCTTCGTGTGCCAATTGGTTGGGCATTGAAGATTTTTTTTAGTGGTGCGGTCTTCGTCCATTCTGACAACGTGACCTGACATGTAATTCGTTGTATTTTGATGAAGTTAACAATGTCAGATTCTTTATATGATTGATAGAGCTCGAAATTTGATCTTCGCCACGTTCCGTTTTCCTGAATTCCTCCACAAAAAAAAATCTTCCTTTCGAAGGTACTTATCATGTTCTCATCTATTCGAGACATGGACTAAATTTCACATGCATAAGCTATAATATTAACAAAAATCCTTTTTTTATTAATTATCTTTTGATGGGATTAGGTATCTTAGCCGAAATTCCTTTTTTCTAAAAAGACCCCCTCACGACCTCTCAGTGGCGAACCCAGGGGGGGGGGATGTTCAAACTCCTCATATGAATCGACTGAATTTTAATTTTTAGGTTACGTCTCAGTACTTTCGCTTACGTCTTTTTAAAAATGTAACCCCTCTCACGAAAGTAATCTGTGTGCCCCACTGACATCTCTGTAAAATCATGTGTGTTACAGCTATTTACGCTTGTTAATTTACTGACGTAGCTCTCTGAAGCAACGTAAGAGCTGTTGAACATCGTGAATTTGAGCTCTGGTCACGTGGTGAGGATGGCATATGAGGAGCCACTCCACTCTCCAAACTTTGACATTACGCCAACGCGAGGACTTAAAAGCTTCGACAGGTTAAATATGCATAATTCCTCTGCACGATGGGTCTTTAGAGGTATTAGACTCATTTCCTCGACAAGAAAGAAATAACGATGTCACGAGCTCACGACCATGACCACTTGGCAGTGGCGTCCCTCCCTCCCCATTGCGGGGAGGGAGGGGAAGGGATTCTAGGGGCTTGACTGACGACTAAGTACATATTTGAACTTGGAGCCCAAAACCTGAGTTTGTAGGGGGGGGGGCTAATATTCTCCGTTACGCCACTGCCAATCGGCTACAACGGCCCAGAGTATTTTAGAATTTTCCCTGATCTAAGAAATCTATTTCCTTCTTATTACGAACTTATAGGAGATTCTGCAGTGAAATAGAATGATATGAAGAGACATGCTATTTTTTTTTTATTCGTTGGAGGAATCACAAAAATAAATTGTAAATTTCCACACTCGAAATTGATTATTTTTCACAAAAATTTGCCAATATTCTAATGCGTTTATCACGGTCATGTCCGGGTCACCATTATGTGGGGAGCTAATCCACATACTCAGTTAAATGATGCGACCGAGCTGGATAAGCTAAGCTAGTTAATGATGGCAGTTTATCTGTGGGCATTTGATTGTAAACACAGTCCTCAATCCCTTATCATGAGAGTCTTTGATGAGGGAGACAGCGTTAGGTGGAATTACACAGTCTACGGAGTGGCATGTAGATGATTGGTTGCTGCCAGGAGATCCGGGAGGCGTGGCTAAGCTAGCTTATTGATTTCTTATCCATATATACAAAACTACTATGATAAAAAAAATAGTGGTAACAATTGAATTCATATCAACATATATACAAACTACTGAAATAAAAAAAAATTGGTAACTATTTACAATGTAGTAAAGAATGGTAGAATGGCGGTACCATCTACAAGTAATAAATGAGTGGTGGCGCCACAAATAGTTGAGTATATTTTTGATAATGAATGTGCTAGTCAATAAGCCATCAAGAAAGTTTGCCTTTATTTTATTGTAACGCTCTTAAACTATATAGTTGGTTTATATTATTTATAATTTAAACAAAAAAATACTTTCCATATAGATTTTATTAATGCTCCCCTATTTCTGGAAAATAATTAGTTCACTATTGATAACCGTTACAAATATTTTCTGGGTTCTCATTTGTCAACAATACAAAATCTGCCATTTAAAATTCGTAATTTTGCATAAAGATTAGAACAGTGTTTAATTATGATTTTTTGACAGACTTAGTGAGGTCTTAATTCATATGTTTACATACAATGATTTCAAAATCAAATTCTATTTACAATTACTAATAAATAAAACAAACAAATTATATTCGAATCATTTTATTATTATAAATATTGCACAATCAAGGCATTATGTACATAATGAAATCTAGAATCAAAAGTTTTGATTTCAGGTCAGAGCACGTACTGTGCCCTTCATGCATTATGTCTACTCGTGCAAAGGTGGCTTCATTTATTTCAAAGGTACTAAAATACATCAAAAGGTAAAAAGTCTTCAATGTCTCAGAAACTAGTCGTTATAAATAACAATTTAAAAAGTAGAATTACACTTTTTTTTGAAGAAACGAATCACAAAAGTAGAGCTGAAATCAATTATCAAACATGCAAGGATAAAAGTGAAGCTAGGTACGAGCCTCTGGCCGTGATAAACATGAAATATCAATGTTACAACTATTTTGTAAGATACACAGTTGAAGAGAAGTGAAGAGAGGCTTAGAGATTAAAACTATGTACATTTGTTCTTCATATATATAATGCTTTTTAAAATACAATCATTCCCAAAATATGTTGAAAGTTGCTTAGCATTATCTACATATTTAAATGCTTAAAGATAATTTGTATTTTATGTACATAACTTTATTTCAGAAACTCTTTTATAAAATTAAAATACTATATTATTTATTATTAAATAATAATTGTAATGTTATTTAGTATAATAAAATATTATTATTAATTATATATTAAAACTCTTTTATAAATGTTAAATGCGATTAAGTAATTGATACTAAAAATATTTTTCCACATAGAATATATCCATTTTATAAAATAAAGATAAAAACATTGTTTATATATTTTAATGTGCACACCTTACAATTGTTCAATTAGTTATGTTAAGATGTTATTGGCGTTTGTTAAGGTTAGAGAGATTATACAAATTGCAGTATCTCGCAAAATATTATTTACAGCTATTAAAATATAAACAATATTCCTTTTTTATTTACTATCTCATTTTTATTTTTTAATCTTATTAGACTTCAAAAATTGTGCTTCTATGATCTATCACTTATTTCTACCATATTAGACAAAAATACTAAGCGATTAATATAAAAGAATAAATAATTCAATTTTTGTTTCCAAATATATAATATTGTTTAACAAAATTTAATGGGATTTTGGTACAATTAACGTTATATTTTGTAGGCTACAGTAAGAGATATAGATAAAAAATATAAAATTTGCTTACAAAAATTGAGTCTACCTAAAAATTCCATGTATATGAATAATGAACATTAAATACTATAATTGTGAAATATTGACATTATAAATAATTACAATGTGAAATAAGAAAACTTTTTCAGACAAAAATTTTCTTATGATATAAAAATATAGTACATATTTTTAAACATGAATTCATTTATAAATTTTTAATATATATCTCCATCCATTTTCAACATAAGTTAAATAGCATATATCTAAAATCATTATAATAATTTGCAAATGGATTTATACTCCATAGATCAACAAACATATTTTGAACAAAAACTTATAAATGGGAATTAAACTAACCAGGAAAACAGTATATTAAAAATATATCATAGATGTTGAATTTAAGTAACCATTTACAACGATATAACAGGAACCATTTTCATTTAGCTTTAATTGAAAAAATGAAATAGAATGAATAGGAGAGAAGATTATTACAAGCACCACACTCATAAAAAAAAACTAATAAGATATCTTTTAATAAACAGATTTATTTTAATTTTTCCTTTCTGAAAAGAAGTGTGGACGCAACTACAAATTACTATAAAAGTTGGAAAATCTAACCTAGAGATTACATATTAAGGTAGACTTAATTTATCATTGTTTTCAAAAAAGAATTAATTTAAAAAAAAGAGTTTGTTCAGTATGCATGTGGATACATTAAAGAATTTTTCTTAAAAATTCTAAATGTATATTAATAAATGATGAATAAATTTAAATGTTTCCTTTTAAAACAAATTAAATGAAAATAAGAAAATTATATTATATAAAACAAGAACGAAAAAAGTGTTTAAAGTTAAGATTAATTAAAATTTTTAATACAGTTAAAAATAATTTGCATTAAAAAGGTTTTTTTTTTAAATTTTATAAAAGCATTAACAAATTGAAAATCAATTTCAATTTGAAATTGCTAAGGACTTTGAAAAACAATATTTTGGCTTTTTGTGAAAAATTCTTATTATTTCAGAGGGGGAAAGTTCACATTTCTTGTTACCTTGTACAAATCTATCATTTATATAAAGAGTAAAAATTATTAAAATAAGTTATGTCATATAGTAAGTAAAGTTTTGCATACATGAGAAATTTTATGGTAACTATTATATAAATGAATTTCTTTGTACTTGTTCAAACTTTTAAAAGTTTTAGAATAGTATTAGAAATTTAGAAAACACAAGATCCCTTTTTGTTTCTACATTGAATGAGGCAATTTACATCAAGATTAGAATAAAAAATGCGATATAAAACAATCAGATAACAATTATTTAATTCTTTAAAAATATTTCTAACTATCAAATGCTTAATATTTTTTAAAAATAAAGAGTTTGTAAAAAAAATTTTTTAATTTACTGAGTTTATTATGTAGAATTTCTTTTGTACTTATTAAAGAGTTTTCTTTTTTTAAATTCTTAAAAGATCATATTTTTATTTTATATAAAAATGGGAAACAAGATATTCACAGAGCATGAAATTACAACCGCATTCAACATAAAATATAATTTGTAGTATAAAATTATCAAGAATTTTATGATTACAAGATTACATTCCATTAAAATGAAATAAAACAGAAATGATCAAGTTATGTAGAATATAAATGGCAATAGCAAAAACTCTGTTTTGTCAATACTTTCAAAACAACGATTATTCAAATGGAAAAAAAATCATGCTTGCATTTTTTCCATTATACCACTATGAAATAAAACTTTGGAAAATGAAATGAACAAACAAATATGAATGAGGAAAATGGCGAATGTATACGCAGAAATAGAACACCACATTACTCTGAAAGATATTCTACAGAACTCTTGGCGAATAAATGCACAACTTTGAACTCAAAATCATCAGTTAAAGCACTAAAACTTTAATTCTTCAAAAAAAATTCATTACTAGAGTTATCTTCCACACTGCAAGAGTGTCAGAACTAATTTTTTTTTCTTTTCAAATCCATGTAATGGCATATACTTGTACAGAGATTGATACTGTAGTGCTGAATGAGGTAACTTTTTATTAATTACTTCGCTTCAATTTCTCTCACTTTTCTTATCACTCTATATACAAATAAAATCATCCCATGTAAGGTCACTCTTCTTTCCTTTTGATCTATACCAGAGGCATGCATTTATTAGGAGTGTGTTCAAATATATAATACTTATGCCAAGAAAATACACTGTTCCAGTATGGCAACGCTAATCAAACGACATCACTGTGGGTTCGTATTGTTTCAGGAGGTACCAGTAGGCTTAAAACAAGGATCAAATCGCTCGAAGAAGGAACAAAGATAAAAGGATGTAGAAGTTGATCATGCGGTGAAAATCGAATAAAAAATTATCTATAATAATAATAATGCCGTTCTATGGTCAGTCGTATTGTGTGTGCGAGGACAAATAAAAGTTTCTGTCTCAGTACTTGTACTGGTATCCTGTAAGTCCGACGTCTTGCCACGTGGGCACTAGTCAAAAGTAAGGTTGGGGGTGGTGGTGCATCGGGTCTATGTCCACGTCCAGGGACTCCGAAGAAGACCGGCGGGATCGACCCAGTTGATTGATGAGATAAACAGCAAAGAGGACACTTATTACCTGTTGGAGGAAGTGAAGAATTAATAAAAATTAGAAATTATTTAAAATCTAAAATACCTTTTAAAAAATTTACTTATAGACGATAAAAATATATATTTATAACCCTACAGTTACAGTTAATATCTTTATTTGGGATTTGGAGCAACAAAGGCTATTATCCCATACAAAACTATCAAGTATCAATAGGTTAGTTTATGTCAATATTTAACCCTTTTCGTTTGACTACTTTCGCAAAATATTGTGGGTGAGGTAGCCTAGTGGTTATGGTCACGAACTCGTGGCTGGAATGTCGAAGGTTCGAGTCGTGCATCCCGCTGGTGTGGGGAGGAAGTTAGGAGAGGAGGGTACCAGCTCAGGTGTCGTACTCGTCACTTGATCGAGGTTCATTGCCAATAGCCCTTGTGTGGCCTTATAGTGAAACGTTAATGTAACTTTCACTCACTCCCATACGATTGCTATTATCGGAAGTGAGTGAGAGTAATACTATCTGCACTCTAAAGCCACATGAGCGCTATTGGCGATGGACCTTGTAATTTTGAGCCTCGGTTAAGTGACGAGGACAACACCTGGACTGGCACTCCCTTCTCATAACTACAACATTACACAAACGGGTGGCCATTGGGCTCACCAGATTTAACGTGCATCGGTCCATCTACCTGGCGGGTCTTCAGTGATACCAGGATTCGAAACCGCGACACTCCAGCCATGAGTTTGTGACCGTAACTACTAGGCTACCGAGGCCACAGTAAGCGTTTGAGACCAAGCGAGTCACGAAATTAAAATTCATGACTCAAACACACACACACACAATAAAAAAACACAAAAGAATAAATAATTACAAAATATGAATTTTAAACATGTACGTGTAATTTATTCACGTATTTCAAACGTGCATGAATGAGAATGTTAACCCGTTCAGGACCCGATCGGCGATTTTTCCTGCTAAGCCTAACTCCGCTAAAAATTCATATAAAATCATTACTGTAATAAAATAAGCCGAAACTTATAATCATTCCAAATCCCATACGTTACCAAATTCAGATTACACCGGTGGGACCACGGGCCTCAGAACGGGGAAAACGCAATCTCACATATGATACCATGGGCCCTGAAGTGATCACATGTATGTGATTATGGTCCTGAATGAGTTAAACATGCTGTTACTGTATATATGTTATGTGCTATTGTAAAGATGTTGTTATTGTGTATATGTTATTGTAAACATGTTGTTATTGTATGTATGTTGTTAATGTATATAATATGTTGTTAATGTATATAACATGTTGTTAATGTATATAATATGTTGTTATTGTATGTATGTTGTTAATGTATATAACATGTTGTTAATGTATATAATATGTTGTTATTGTATGTATGTTGTTAATGTATATAACATGTTGTTAATGTATATAATATGTATGTATGTTGTTAATGTATATAACATGTTATTGTATGTATGTTGTTAATGTATATAACATGTTGTTATTGTATGTATGTTGTTAATGTATATAACAAGTTGTTATTGTATGTATGTTGTTAATGTATATAAACATGTTGTTATTGTTATTGCATATAAATGTATTAAATTATCCAGAATTAAGAAAAAAGTTTTGAAAATTGATAAGATTATTAAATAAAAAGTAAAATTTAATAACTGTAATATCAGAACACTGTAAAAAGGGTATACTTCTTAAATCGTATTTGCGGGGGTGTTATTAATGTACCTTTTTAGTCTCAGTTACAAAATACAAACATGAGAACTAAATGGAATCTTGGTTGTGGGATCCCACATCCAGTTTTAATTGGCATTTAAAATGAGAAATTTTTTTTGCCTAAGTTCTCAATAAAATACACGATGATCTACACATCTTCTTTGACCTCCATGTAGTACGATGGACAAGAAAGGGTTAATATTTTATTTTTATTGCATTTCGATTAAATGCTGTTTAATGAAAACCCATTAGAACCAAACTACAAGCTTTTGACGACAGATCTTGGTTTTCTCTCGATTTAGCTTCAAAATGATATCTAATAATAAAAATCCTTACCCACATATCTCCAATATTTTAAAATTCTTTAAAATTACTTGTATGTTGCATAGAACATAAATATTTATGATGCGTGTCCTCAAAAAACCCATAGGCAACAAAACTCTCTTAACGGCATGTAGTAATATAACATACAGGTAATTTGAATTTCAAACCTATAAAATTTTATTTTCCTTCCATATTTATTTATTAGCGCCTAAAAACAGCTTATTCGGATAAGTTCAGGCGCTGACCAATTATAAATTCATGAAAACTACAATGGACGTTTAAAGTTTCAAGTGGGTCGTAGGCAGAAACGAAATTGTCGGCTAAATTTTTGCATTCGTGTGGAATACAAGTCCTGTACGTGAGATTAGAGCCGGCATGCGGCAACCATTTGCTTGTTTTCGTCACTGGAAAAGTACTGACAGGAGAAAAATTTCTTCGAATAAAAAAAAAAATATATGGAAATATTTGACAGCAAGATCGAGACTACAGACTGAATGGTCAAACATTTAGCAATGGAATTCCTGCGCCAGATGTTTTGTGTTGAATAAGGACAACATTAACCTGGTGCAATACAACCATGCTTGTTATTCTAAATAACCAACCTCAACTTTTAAAAAGTTTCACAGCAAAATCTTAAATACTTTATTGTGAAACTCACCCCGCAGTTGGCGGAAGAAGGAATGAAAACAGATATCTTTCCGGTGGCTTCAACGACGTTAATACAAGTTATTAGAAAGTACTTAATGGTGCATATGATAGCCATGTTCGAAATCAACAAAACAAGTGCACTCACCAGACCCAATACCATTTGTTGGTGATTAAAAAAATGTGATGGAAACTTTCTAAATGGTCATTGTATGTAAGGCACACATACAGGGTAGGAGACAGAAAAACGAGAATTAGTGTGTAGCTTGAAAAAAGAGTGGAGTTGGCAACAACTGTTTTAGTGACGTCATCCCACACACCTCAATCAATGTGGCCAGTTTTGTCAAACTCGATCACGTCAGCTGGGAGTACTGCGTCATTGAGTGAACACATGCAACTGCATTCTGCCGGGAAAATGTTGAATCAACATCTAGTTTCTCGTGAAACTTAAGAAATCAGCTACGAAATCATTTCAAATAGTAACCGAGGCTTATGGAGATTAAACTTTATCTAGTTCACATGTGTTTGAATGGTACAAGAGGTTTTCAGGGGGATGAAACAGATTGGAAGATGATGAACTTGCTGGACACAATAGACCAGCGATTACTGACCAAAACATTGCCTAAATTCGTAATATGAGGGGGTTAACACTCACATCAGTGATCAGATTGTTAATCAACACTACTACATTAAAGTACTAAAAAGACTTCGGGAAAAAATTAGGGGGAAAAAAGGCCAGAATTGGGGAGAGTGATGGATGATGGTTGCACCAAGACAATGCACCCGCTCACTAAGCCTTATTTGTTATAAGCAGTTTCTGACCAGTAAAAACATTACTATGATTGGGAATTTTCTTTATTCGCCTGATTTGGCCTCGTGCGACTTTTTTTTTAAAATTTCCTACGGTTAAATCACTGGCACAGTGGCGTAACGGAGAACATTTGGGCCCCCCTGCAAAGTCAAGTTTTGGGTCCCCAAGTTGAATTTTACAAAGGGTAGATACTTCATGGCAGTCAGGTTTTGGGCCTCCTAGATCTCTACCCCCCCCCCCCAACAATGCGGGGGTGTACGTTACGCCACTGCATTGGCAGCACCGAATGAGGAGTGTGTGAATGTTGAAGGGAACTACTTTGAAGGTCATAATGTCACGGAGAATTGATTTTGTTCATACAATGATTTATTGGACCAGTCTCGTTTTGTGTGTGTGTCACACCTTGTATGATAGCCATGTTCGCAATCAACAAAGCAAGAGCACTCTCCTTTCCCAATGCATTGCCTGCCACTTGTTGGCGATTAGAAAAATGTGATGGGAACTTTCTAGATGATCATCGTATGTAAGGTACACATATTAAGGATTTGATTAATTTATTAGCAAAGTGAGATAATAAAAAAGAAATCTGAATTTGGAAATTCGATTTGAGGCTGCGTCATTTTAAAAGCTACACTACGGTTTCTTGATATGAACCCCGCAATTTTGGATCATTTAAGTGTGATAAAACAACACACACTTAAGCTATCTTACTCTTTTAACTTTAAAACTATATGAACATTTAAAGCCTAGTTCTGTTTAACAGATAAAAACTTACACTATTCCCATAATGGATCTTTACTTGAATCAAAGTTTGAATCCTCAAGTTAATTTGAAAATTCACAAGTAGAGGAATTTGTTATTGGCTACCAAGGCACCATTTTTAAGAAATATTTGTTAACATTTTATATTTTGTTATAGACGCATTCTTTGGAATGGCATTTTTGT